>JAADXR010000326.1:0-34210 GCA_023337935.1 Elongisporangium anandrum
AGCGCGTCTGCTACGGATTCGGCTTCTGGCTCGTGGACGAGCACTGCTGCTTCTTCGGTCTCATCGGCGTCGAAGGACGTTCCGGCTTCGGATTCAGCGTCGGGCTCATGGACCAACACTGGAGCTTCGTTGGCTAGTAGCTCGTCTGACTCTGTAGTAACGGATGTGCCGACTGTTACGCCTACGATTGAACCTACGCCTGAGCCTACAACATCCACTCCTACTCCAGAGCCAACCCCAGAGCCAACGACGTTGGCCCCGACACCAGAGCCAACGCCTGAGCCGACGACGGAGGCACCGACACTAGTCCCAACGCCTCAGCCGACGACCCCAGCACCAACCAAGGCCGTTCAGATCCTTCCTGTGGCCCCATGGAAGCAGTGCGGTGGACAGGGCTTCAACTACGCACCATTCGTGCTGGGCACAGTCAAGGCCGACGTGACCAAGCTGCAGTGCACGATCGGGTACCAGTGCGACGTCACGAACGCGTGGTACTTCCAGTGCCGCCCCAAGCACAACAACCAGTACGTGGAGCTGTGGATGCAGTGCGGCGGCGCGTCCTACTCCGGCAGCACCAACTGCGCCTCGGGCGCCACCTGCAAGTTCTACAACCAGTGGTACTCGCAGTGCGTGCCCGCATAGGCCGTCCGCCTCTGCTTCCGCTTTGCGCGCACTGCCCCCTGATTGGACATTCATTCCTCCAGGTTACTGCAACCGTAACCTCTCCAAATTACAGAACACTTTCATTTACAAGCCCTCTTTGCTTCTTTACCGTACCTGACCTGTTTATTAGACCCCCAAGTAACCATCGTCAAAAGGGTACATTTTGCCATCAACGACGTCATGACGGGCGTGCCTGTGGAGGTGGCCGCGGAGGACGTGGATGCGGCCGACAAGCCTCAAGTGGCTCTCTTTGTGCGCTGCACATCCAGCAACAGCGGAGACGAAGCAAAGATTCTGCATCTGGATGTGCTGGAAGGCGTGAACACGTGGCAGATCGAGATCAAGGAGAGCGACAAGCCCGCGGTGCTGGCATGCTCACCAGCCGAGTACTTGCGTGTACTTGAGACAACGTTCACAGGCGATGCGAATGCACGTGGCTTTCAATTCCAGTGGGCGCGCCAGAAGAATCAGCTGACGTTGGTGGAGCGCACGAGTTCAGGCATCGCCATGACGTACACGCGACTCAAGCTGAGCCCGTTGTCAGCGGAGTCCGGTCAGTACTGGAATGACATGCTGCACACCATCGGCTTGCAATACGGAGAGATGCAACGCACGGTGACTCGGCAAAGTGAACGCATCAAGGAACTGGAGGAGCTGCTCAAGGCCAAGGATCGAGTGGTGGAGACGGCGCTGCAGGCCAAGCAGAAGCTGGAGGACGAGCTCTTTGATGGGTTCTGCGCCGTGCTCAACACCAAGAAGGAGACTATCCTGCGTCTGCAGATGGAATTGCAGGAAGCTATGAGCTTTCCCAGTAGCTCAGCTGCATCTAAGTCTCGCACGAAAGCGCCACGAAAGCCGAAAGCCAAGGGCGCCAAGTTGCGCAAGAAGGAAGCTGAATCCGAAGAACAAGACGAAGAGCAGAGCGGCGCAGAAGACCGGAGCGTTGAAGAGGACGAAGCATCTGATGATGAAAGCGACAGCAATACCACAGGCCAGGATTCCGCCGGAAGTAGCTTGAAGGACAGGAAGCAACGCTCACGCGCGCAACAGGATGCGGCGGACGTCTATGGCGCTCTGCCCAAGCGACTGCGCAAATCAACCCAAATCTGCTCTGCGAACGATGTGCTGGATGACATTGACGCCATCATGAAACAGGAGGTGGAGGCTAACGACAAGGAAGTAGCCGGGGAAGAGACGCAAGGAGCTGCTTCGAGAAAGAGATCGCGTCCGCCTCCAGCGTTGCCCACGCGGACCCGCCAGCAGGAGAAGAAAATCAAGCAGGAAGAACCAGCGCAGGAGCCTTCACCTCCTCCGAAAGCCCCAGCGAGAAAGCCGCCTGCACGACGAGCGGCTGCCAAGAAGAAGCCGTCGCCTGTGAAGGCGAAAAAGGCCACGACATCGGACGAGGAAGATATTCTAGATATGCTCGCCTAATATTCACTTACTAACGCGCACAACACACCAGACGAAGAGAATCCGCCGTTGCGTGGTGCTTATAAATCCTCGTACATTTCCGCTGCGTTCGAGGCGTTGGTAAGACTGTTCCGCTTCTCCATCTTCTTGCCAGGCCCGCTCTGGTGGCGCGACCGTGCCGACAGCAGCGGCAGAGATTCGTTCTTGGCGTCAGCGTGGTCCATGAGAAAGCTGTCCTGGATCCAGAACTGAACCATGTTCATGACCAGCGGACAGAAGATCATGACGATCAGCAGCTCGATCTTGGGATGGTGTCGGAACGGGAAGAAGAGCAAATAGCCCATCAAGCCCAGTGGCGCGCGGAAGATGTAGATGAGAATGCTCACTATGATCTTCATGACAATGAGAATGCTGGACCAAGACAGGAGTTGCACCAGCCAGATTCGCCATGAGGGAGGCGATCCGTAGCGTCCTGGGTGGTTGAGCATGGTGCAATCGCGACGCGCCTATGACAACACAAGGGTCAACATGGCAATCGTTGGAAAGAGCACAAGCTAGTCAATGCTTACCGCGAACCCTGTGAGTAGCTGCAGCAATAAATACGCAATGTAGACGCCGACAGTGGTGTCGATGACCACGTTCATGAAATAGAACGCGCACTGCAAGAACGACAAGACGACACGGAAGATACGAATGAGTCCGTTTGTCCGCACGAAGAGCCACGAGCGGACATCCCTTGTCCAAGGGACGCACGCGCTGGTTAACACACGTACCTCGTCTGCATCAGCGGGCTTGTCGCCGTAGTCGGCAATGCCGATGGAGCACACGATGTTGAGCACGTGGATCATGGCGGCCGACGTGCCCTGCTTCATGGCGTCCATGAACCAGATCAGCGCAGGGCGGCGCGGCGACTCGAAGTGCCACTTGCCATAGAGCGAGGACAGCGCGATGAAGCCCAGGATGAGCTGCACGGCGTCGTCCGTGGGGTCGCCAATGAGCGTGCACTGGTTGCCGCCGGAGGAGGAGGAGGCCGAGCTCATGGTGCCCTGAGATCTCGCGAATGATGGTGGCGTACAGTAGCTCCTGGCGGCAGAGAGGGGGAGGGACGGGGAGGGGGGAACGAACATCATTCCGACATGGTCGACTCTGATTGGCTGCGCATAAAACGCAAAAAGGTGCATGATTGGCCGATTGGGGTACACAACTTGTAACCAACGAAATGGGGCTTGAATAGAGGGACAAGTGTGTTTTTCTTCCAAGAATTACCCTGATTTCCGTCAAGACGAAAGATGGGTTTTTGATTGGATGCAAGAAAATGCAATCAAACCAGCTGGTTTTTCTGAATCGAGTACTGTAGCGGTACACTGGAGTGGTACAGTTTCCTTTTTTGCCCACGTCCGCCCTTGCGGTCACTCTGGAGCCCTAATCCTCCTGGAAAGTGGCTCTCTGCTTTGCATGTCCAGATTGCCCCTAGCTGGCTTTAACGGTCGAAATCCAGTTAAATCAGTACTCCTGGGCCAGCTGGTGCAGTCGCATGGGTTACGAATGTACTGAAACAAGCGAGATCCTGCCTATGTGTGCGCACGACAAGGCGGCAGGCCAGTCCAGTCGTGTGTACGTCATCTCCCCCGATCGCGCTCCATGCAGCTCATTCGCCATCGCGTCTACACACAACCGGTGCTCTCTCGGCAATCGGCTGTCTCGTCTTGCTCTCGCATTACTCCTCCTGCAGCATGAAGGTCGGCTTCCTGCGCGTGGCGCTGCTCCTGGCCTTGGCGCTGTCCTCCTCCGTCTCGGCCGCGACCGACTCGTCCTCTTCCAGCACCGTCTCGGCAGGCGACAGCTCCAGCGACTCCGGCCTTAGCGTGACCGTGGGCTCGTCAGCCTCCGCTTCAACCTCCTCGGAAAGCGCTTCCGCCAGCAGCAGCAGCAGCAGCAGCAGCTTCAGTGGCTCGGTCGAGACCTCTTCCAGTCAGGACCCGGATGCAGGTGACGAAGACTCGGCGTCTTCCGACACCAATGCCTCGGTGTCAGCTGCCCCCGTTGAGACGTCGGCGGCGCCGGCTGCGACTACGGCTGCTCCAGCCATCACCTCCAGCTCCGACTCGGGATCGTACAGCAGCAGCCAAGCGGCCGAAGAGGCTCGCGCTAAGGCCGCCCGAGAAGTTGCGGGTGACTCCAGCTCCAGCTTTAGTGCACTGATGGGCGTTTGCGCCACTGCCGGTGTGGCCGCCGTGGTCATGATCACAGTGTTCATCAAGCGAAAGAACCAAAGCGAGGACGACAGCGTCTCCGTGTCCAATATTGACGCGCGCGAGTCGACGCCCAGCGTCTACAATGACCCGCTCGGCACGCGCTTCTCGAGCATCGTCATGATCACGCCCAACGGCGACGGCGTGTGCATTCTGTAAGCCACGAAGGAAGTGCGCTAGACGATAGAACGGACGGAGCGTGCTGCTCTCTTTTTAAACCCCCCTCTCCTCTCTCGTGAGCCGAAGCATGTGGAGCCATTAAGATTAGTGGACAGAGTCCAGGGGCAAAGTATATGTGCGAAAAGAAGTTGTATTTGCGTATTTCATAGCAAATCGTCCCAGGGCTCCTCTTCCTCATTCTCCTGTGTCTGTAGCTCCTCCAGTTCTCCTTCCAGCTCCTTCTCCTCCTCGTCATCTTTCTCCAGTTCTTGCAGTTCGTCTTCCAGGTCTGTCGCTACTTGATCTTCCTCCTCCTCCTCCTCCTCCTGCGACACCGGAGAGCGTAGGAGCGTGATGGTGACAGCACCAGAATCACACCGCATGTGGTTCACGTGGTGGAACGGCGTCAAATCCAGAGGGAACGCCAGACGGTTCGTGTACGTCGTCTTGACGGCATGCAGCTCCAGAGTCGGGTCCAGCGCGTCGCAGATCAAGTACTGCGTCTCAGCAGACAGCGTCACGCGGACGCCAAAGGCCCAGGGCTTGAGTGTCGACTGTTCTCCTGGCAGCAGCTCATCCTGCGGAGCGTGACTAATGCAGCCATCAGTATAGGCACCAACGTCCATATGAATGCCCAGCGGCGTGGCGCTGGCCGAGTCCGGACGAATGAGCACGTGGTCCGTCTCGCTCTGTGACAGCAGCCAACTCAGCATCTCGTATGAGGAGCCACCGGACTCGGTGCGATTGCTGGCCTACATGGTTCACAAAGACATACTTGAGTTCAGAACAATGCGAATGATAGTTCCCTTTGGCACCACGTACATGGAGAATATGCCGCGCGATCACGGCCGTGGTGTCTGCGAGAGAAGAGCCCTTAAGGTCGCGCTTCCCGATCTGCGTGGCCAGAACCGCATGGATCTGCTGCTGCAGATGCCGCACGATGGTCTCGTACCCTCGATGACCAGCGACCAGCTCTCCATTCACTTCAAGCTCGTCGCGTTGGATGTCCTTGGCGTCCTGAAACACTTGGGCGTCCGAGAGGCTCTCTGCCAGAGCGGACGCCGGCGGGTTCGACAGCTCGAGCAGATACTGCAAGTATGGTTCCTTCTGCTGTTCAGACTCATGACCATCGGAAGAGATAGGCTCGTGCTCTGGTGCTCCTCGCATCCATTGCACTGGCACCACGAGCGCCTGATTGGGCAGAGACGCCAGCATTTGCTCCAGAAGCTGCTGGAACGCAGACAGATCTCCATCGCGCACAGACGCAAGAGACTGACGCAGTACAGAGCGGATCTCCTGCACCTGCAGCTCAGAAGAGTTGATCGTTGCTGCTTGTGTTGTGGTCTAATGAACGAAAGCGACGTCAGAGCTGTGACGCCATAGCAGCTTCATTGCCATAATAAAGGAGAGCACGCACCGCCCAATCGCTCCCTGCGAGCGCTTCCAGCTTCATAGTGAGCTCGTGAATCTCATGGCTCGCTCTCTTGTCCACCACGTTGATGCCGAAGCTGCTGCGCACCAGACGCTCGTGCAGCGTGGCGACAGAAGCGAGCGCCTGCAGCGTTTCCAGGCGCCTGCGCGTGGTCGTCAGGACACCGGAAGCCTCCGGAGCGATCCGCAGCACTCGCTCCAGTGCTCCATTCGCTTCCTCAAGGCGCGTCTTCAGCAGAACCGGAGCCTCAGGCTTGAGCGCCGCCACTTCGGCCAGCAGAGCCTCCTCATCCCACGTCCACATCAGATCAATTGCATCAGGATAGGATCTGAATCTGATATCGTTTCTATTCTATTTCTATTTCTAAATCGTAAAAGAACCAGCATTTTGTCGAGAGAGAGATGGCGTCGCATCCAGCCAAGCGCTCACGACGTTGGGCTCCTGTGCATCCCCCTGGCCAATCACGGACGTGCAAGCTTCCTCTGTTCACAGCGGCAGCCATCATCTGCCACTCGCGGCCTGAGCTGGTGGGACATCCGCATGTGTCGCAGTCAATCAGCGACTACTTGGATACCGTTCCCGACCTCTGGACTCTCGAGAGCGTACTGAACGAGGACACTGCTGCGCTGGATGAAGCCCACTTGTCACGCCTCCTTGACCGGCTCTTGTCGAGTGGGCTGGGCTGGGCGATCGGTTCCGCATGGATCGATTCACTCGCAACGTGAAGGAAGCTGGCAAACTGAACAAGCTCCACGTCTTGGACTGGTGGCTCACCAAGTACTTGCCATTGACTGAAGCGACTTCCACGAGAGTCGTACAGAGGACCATCTATTGGGATCGCATTCCCGTACTGGAATGGCTCGAGTAAAAGGGCGCTCTACGCAACGCCAAGAGATCGAGGGTCGACTGTCGGCACGCGGACACGACCTATTGGCTGCATGAGCGTGGCTTCAAGCGGAGATCGAGATCAGTCGCAGCAATTTGGAGTTCATTAAATGGGTCGAGGCGCACAAGGAGATGCATGCTATTCGTGATCTGGAAGACGGAATCGTGCTCGCAGCAAGCGTCAACAGTGTCGAGATGGCCGAATTCCTGACCCACTCGAATTGGTACGAGCTCGACAACAAGAGGGACTTTATTCTCGATCTCAAGATGGTCCAGTGGCTTGAGAATGAGTTCTATTGGGACGACAGAGGCCGATACGGTGAGCATTTCGGACTCACTAATTGCTTGAATGACTTTTTTGAGGACATCGACAGCGGCCACTTTCTTTGGATCAATCACACGATCGCTATGGCCGCACAGGCTGGTCAATTGGATGGTATCAAGTTCCTTTACGAGAATATTCAGCATGAACCCAAGTGTGATCTCATGTATCTTGCTGCCGAGCACGGCCACCTGGAGGTGGTTCAGTGGCTGCACGAAATGGAGAAATGCTCCGAAAGTGCCATTGGATTTGCTGCGAAAGGCGGGCATTTCGAAGTTGTCAAGTGGCTTCACGCTCACGGAACTCGCCGCTCTAAACGGAAAACCAAGAAAGTGTGGCAACACGACCATGAATACGAATTCTCGATCGATCTAGCAGCTGAGCATGGCTCCTTGGACCTTGTTCAGTGGCTTCGATGAGTGTTCTGAAGCTGCAATGGATGCTGCCGCAGCCAGAGGTGATCTTGGTATCGTTCGCTGGCTTCACGAAAACCGAAGCGAGGGATGCACATGTGCGGCAATGGATGCCGCAGCTGCAAAAGGATTCTCGACGTTGTTCGCTGGTTGGACAACAGTCGAAGTGAGGGATGCTCTGTTAATGCGCTGAGAGATGCTTGCTCCAATGGCCACCTTGAAATCGTTCAGTTGTTGCTGGAAAAACTATTCTCCAAGTCAATGGCAAAACAAGCCATGATGCTGGATTTTGCTGCACTGAGCGGCCATTTGCACATTGTAAAGTGGCTTCATGAGAACCGATCAGAGAGCTGTACAGCCAACACAGTGGATGTAGCTGCGAATGAAAACCATCTTGATGTCGTCAAGTTTTTGCTGGAGAACAGACCCGAAGGCTGCACTTCGGCTGCGGTGAATGGTGCTGCGATGTACGGTTCATCAAGGTCATCAAATATATTATCGGATCTGGATACGCCAGTTATACTGAGGCGCCAGACCCTGATCTAGTCGACCCTGAAGACATGGATTTGGTAACTATTGATGTGGCTGTTGAAGATGGACACGTCCAAGTCGTGAAATACCTCTATCGGAATTGCCAGTTGCGTTGCAGCGAGGAATCTCTCCGACATGCCAGGGGACGTGGCCACTTTACTGTGATGGAGTGGATTCTGGAGCATGATCCAAACTTTGCTGATTACCAATACCAGACGCCCATGTCTTTTGGAGGATCAAAAAGAGAGACGCGGCGCTACCTTCAATCGGACAGCGAATGAGAGCAAAGCCCGCAGCACATGAGACTGCCACTACTTATGGCAGTTGCTAAGAATGAGGCCGGCGCTTCCTTTTCAAGAATGGATTCAAATAATTTACCCCAGAGATCAATCATAGCCGACTATACGTTCCCATTCTGATCCAGTAATTCCACCACAAGGTGACGCACGAGCTGTGTTATTTCCAGACTTGATTTCTTAATTATGTGGATCAACTAGTCTGACAATTTATCGAGCAAATAAAGCACCAGCTTTGATTTCCTGATGAGAAATTATATTTAAAAATGCGGTGTTGTCATTGCCTTCTCGTTTGGCACCCGTATCCTTTGTAAGTATCCGATGCCTAAAGTAGCAAGCCCACAATCGGTGGGGTTACGCCTTCAGAACACGCTCAATGCACCTTTCGATAGCCCAACAAACATCCGCAGGCCGGCCTCAACGATGGATCAACTAGTACCGTACATAAACTATTCAGTAGATATAGCAGAAATACGGTAGCTAAATCGGTATTATCGGTATTTCCGAGCGAATCTCGAATCAGAATGCAAGATGGTGCGTCGCATCAAGCGTATCCGACCAGCAATTCCTGCGGAAGCGTTCGACGCAGAGTCGCCCCTTCTGATCCCCAGTGCTTGCAGCCGCTGCTGCCGTATGCCGCCTTCGTATTGCGCTTACTGGGCTCTCGCACGTGGCGCAATCGATTAGTGAGTTCGCCGATTCCTCCTTCTCTCGCTGGACGATGGAGAGCCTTTCGGAGTACGATCCAAACAGATTGGGGGAAGGAAGCTCCGAGCGTCTGCTGAGTCATCTCCTGGCGCGTGAGTGGTCTGGACTCAGCGATGAGTTCCGCCGCTAACGCTTTCGCCATGCTGTGGACAGCATACCGTCTGACCACATGAAGATCTTGGACTGGTGGCTGACCAAGTACTTGCTCCTATGCAAAGCCAATCAAGAAGAAATGATCACGCTTGCCGTCTGCTTCGGTCGCATCGAAGTACTCGAGTGGCTCATGCGAAGGGAAGCGCTGCCAATGTCATGGAGGACTAAGATTGGATGTGATAACGCAGAGTCGGCCTACAGGCTGCATAGTCACGGCTATTTACTGACCATTTTGACATCGCTACTGCGGTCAGCCAGAACGATCTGGATTTTCTCAAGTGGGCGCACGCGCATGAAGAAGATCACGGCGTCTGCGGATTGGAGTCCGGAATTTATGTCGCAGCCAGAATGAGGAACGTTGAGATTGCGCAATGGCTGGTTGATACGTACCCAGACACAGACTGGGAGGAACCGGACGATGGAGAGTACTCGAAACGTGATCTTGGTATGATCAAGGGGCTGGAAGAGAATTTTGAATGATCAGAGCCAGGAGAAGGCGTGGAAGACTCGGATGGCGATGAGTTCGATTCCCACAGACTCTCGGTCAACTATTCCATTGCTATCGCGGCAATAGCTGGACAGCTGGACATAGTGCAGTATTTGCACGACCACCGATGCCATGAACCGACCTGCGAACTCATGTTTAGCGCTGCGGAGAATGGTCACATGGAAATGGTTAAGTGGCTCCATGAACTCGAACCTGCGTGGTCTGAGAATGCTATTGCTTGCGCTGTGAAAGGCGGTCATTTCGAAATCGTCAAATGGCTTCACGCTCAGGTCTCTAATCCGAGACCCGAAGTGACTTCTACTATTGGACTACTCAGAAAGCAGTGGCAACACGAGCATGAATCAAAGTTTTCTATTGATCTGGCCGCCGAAAATGGATTTCTGGAGATGGTACAATGGCTCCACGAGCATCGGCCAAGTGAATGCTCTACGCTTGCAATGGATAAAGCGGCAGCCGCTGGAAATCTTGTCGTTGTGCAATGGCTCCATGCGAATCGAAGTGAAGGATGCACTGCCCAAGCTTTGAAAAGCGCAATTCAGGGCGGAAACTTGGAAATGAGCAAATGGCTGCTGGAACACCAGAGTGAATGCATGGAATCGATGCCGCCAGCTCTTATGGATTTGGCTGCTGAACAAGGTCATTTTGAAATTGTCAAGTGGCTCCATAACCAGATCCGAAGGCTGTACGGTCAACGCAGTGGATAGTGCAGCGGAAAACGGTCCTTCAAAAATCGTGAAGTTCCTACTTGTGAACAGATCCGAAGGGTGTACCACAAAAGCGGCCGATGGAGCCGCATCAAATGGTCATCTGGAAATTGTCAAGTACTTATTGGTGAATCGTTCGGAAGGTTGCACCACGTCGGCGATGGATTCTGCCTCTGTTAGAGTTGTATTATGGCTTCACAACAATCATTTCGAAGGATATACCTCGAAAGCGATCGATTCGGCTGTTAAATCCAACCACGTTCGAGTTGTGAAATGTCTGTATATGCACTGCGGCCTCCGTTGCAGTCAGGCGGCCATGAAGGAGGCTGTTCGACGAAGTAAATTTGCAGTGGTTGCGTGGGTTCTACAGAATGATCCAAGCTTTGCCACCTTCAACTATGAGCCACCTGGATATTTTTAAACTTTAACGCTTAGAGCACGGCTCTGTTGCACCTCCAACTGCTTTGTGCTAAGGGAGGATAGCCCCATAAGAGAAGAGTGAAGCACATGAGCGTACTAGCCTAAACTCTCAGTCAACTACTCATTACCACCTCAAGAAGGTTGATCTCTAACAGTATATACGACTCTCTATAGTGCGCCATGGGGCGTTGGCCTGAACATTATAATGGATAGAGCATACAGTAGGAGTCGGATCTTCCATGGAAATGTCTTGGGAGTATCAGTGACACGGCCAAGTGTTTCCGCCAAGTCATGATTCTCATTTGGACGACGCGCTTAGCTCTGCAGATTCAAGTGGCGAAGCGAACTCGTAGTTACGATTTGATTGTAAAGTGATGGATCTCGAGTGATGGTTTGATAAACGAAATCAGATCTCAAGGGGCATCACAGATGACCGCGAGTGGCTCTGATGAGTCAACGAGAGGCACCAACACGTTTGATGGATGCGGTTGCATGTAGTCCAATGAACATCGGAGGCTGAAATCAGTATTTTGGCCACTGTATTAATGTCCCAAACTCTGTAAGCCACAGATCTCCTTGACATATCCTCCCACTCTGAAGCTCGTGGTGGCTCATGCGCTTCATGTGCAATGGCTCGGCTTCAGCTTTCGCAACACAATCCAAATCACTTGATACGACCTAAGCTACCAATCCCAATGGTGTCCATGCTCCGCTTCGCTGCTGTCGCTGTGGCTGCTGCCAGTACCGTGGTATTTACTGACGCAACAGATGCCGCATGTCCAGCCGTGAACTTCTACGACCAGACTGAGTACCTGACGCTGCTGAACAACATCATCGCTATCGCTCCGTCGCTTCTGCCGGCCTTCCTGGCTCCTTACGATCCGTTTGTGCTGCAAAACCAGACGTTGGACGTCCAGCACTTCTCGGCATTCGGCTCTTCGTTCAACATCACGCCCACGGTCACGTTCGCTAACGTCTCGGGGGCTACAGGCTTTGTTCCTCACGCGATCACCGTCACGTCGGCCGACTCGCTCCAGGTCGGGGCCGAGTTCCGGTCCACGCTCCAAGTCCAGGCCTCGGTCTCGCTCAAGATCGAGCAGCTCCAGCACCAGTGGTTCCAGCCCTGCTGGACCAGTCTGCTGCATCCTCACGAATGTCCAGCCAAGACCGTGACCATGAGCTTCCAGATTGGATTCGATCGCCCAAGTGCTGTGGTTGACGCGACTTTGGATCTGGTTGGTTGCCCCGAGGGCGCGACCACATGCTCAGACGTGTCTGTCGGAGCCATCGCAGCGGGCCTGGCCATGGGACCACCTTCAGCCACCATCCACACGGTTCTGCAGCGGTTCATGAGCATCTACCTGCAGCAAGTGACGTTTGCGTTCGACGCGATCTCGGCACTGAGCTTCAGCTTCTCGGACTCTGGCTCGCTCATCGACTCGATCGACAAGTGGCTGCTCACGTTCTCTAAGAACGAGATCAACAAGAAGAGCAACGCGTACAACGTGGTCGTGGATGTGGCCGAGGCGATCGTGAAGAAGCTCCTGAACAATCTGGTCACGGGTAGCCTAGCGCCACAGTTTGGCAGCAATTGCTACAAGGCCTAGATAGACAGAGAAGAGAAGAGTCGTGAGTGGCTTACTAGCTGTTTTGTCGTGTGTTTAGTGGTCTATAATAAGGCAATTTTACGCTGCTACTTAGCCAATCTCTCATGGACCACGCACCAGAAGCTGTGATTATTCTCAAACGAAATCAGATCACTTAATAATTAGAACCACTTGAATCATTGGCTGTGAGGGGGAGTCGTCCACAAACAGCTCTGGTTGAGGTGGGATTTGAAGGTCAGATCATTGAGCCCGAGCCAAAAGAACACAAGATTCATCCACAAATTTGGTTCCCTCTAGAGACGAGGCCATTCCAGAAATCCACCAATCACAGACGGACTTTCCGTATTTTAGACCACCAAAACGCTGTGAACCACGAGCTTTTAGATCAGAGTTGTCTTTCTCACATGTCACAGACGCGCACGAGCTGTTCACGCTTCCCTTGGACTCCCACTCTGAATGGAGATCATGGCCGTCATCAGGTGGTATGACGACTCCAATGGCTCGATGGGCAATCCCTTTTCAGCCTGAGCTCACAATCCAATCATCTGGATCCAGCTCACAGCCTCGCCATGCTCTCCATGCTCCGCTTCGCTGCTGTGGCCGCTACCAGCGCCATGGCGTTCGCTGACGCCGCAGACTCCTGTACGCTCGTCAACTTCTACGAGCAGAGCGACTACCTGTCGCAGCTGAACAACCTCATCGCCATCGCGCCTTCGCTTCTGCCGACATTCCTCTCAGCCTACGACCCGCTCTTGCTGCACGACCAGACGCTCAACGCCCAGTCCTTCTCGGCGCTCGGCTCGTCCTTCTCCATCACGCCCACGATCACGTTCGCCAACGTCTCTGGGCTGCTAGGCATCGCACCACGTCAGATCAACGTCACGTCGGCCAACTCGCTGCAGATCGGCACGGACTTCAGCTCGACGCTGCAGGTGCAGGCCACGGTCTCGCTCGAGATCCAGCAGCTCAACCACAAGTGGTTCCAGCCGTGCTGGACCAGTCCACTGCATCCGCACGAATGCTCCTCCAAGACCGTGGGCCTGAACTTTGAGATCGGTCTCGAGCACCCGAGCGCTGTGGTGAACGCCATCGTGGACCTGGCTGGGTGCCCCGCAGCCGCCACCACGTGCTCGGACGTGTCGATCAGCACGATCATCGTGGCGCTGGCCTCTGGATCGTACGCGCCCATCCTGCACACGATCCTGCAGCGCTTCAAGGATGTCTTCCTGCAGAGCGTGGCGCTGGAGTTCGACTCCATCTCGGCGCTGAGCTTCAGCTTCACGGACACCGGATCGCTTATCGACGCCATCGAGAACTGGCTGCTCACGTTCTCCAAGGACGCCATCAACAAGAAGGGCGACGTGTACCACCTGGTCACTGATGTGGTCGATTCTATCGTGGACAAGCTGCTCAATAACCTCATTACTGAGAAGCTGGCGCCTCAGTTCGGCAACACGTGCTACGCGTCGTAGGTCGCTGGTCTAGTTCTAGTCGTTGTGCCTGTCTAGCGCTGTAATGTGACGTAAAACCTTCAACTTGTGCGATCGTTCTTTACGCTGTGCTAACTTGTCTGAACCACCTCGTTATACATATCCCGCTACTGTAGCAGAAGAGCTCATTTAAATACACAATATATTACATTGATGCTTGAATGTACTTCTCTCTCTCTCTCTCTCTGCCCAATGCTCGAATATTGTATTTTGAATTTGGGTGTTTACATATTGATGCGCGCTGCTAATATGTCCTGCTATACGCTTTAGAAATGCTCCAATATTGTTCAAGCGATTTCATGACAACTGACTGGAAGCAGTCTAATCCCAGCACCACAAACTACGAATGATCGTATCGGCCGCCTTTTGATCCCAGGGCTCTTGGCAAAATTCCAAGACGATACGAAAGAGCGAATCTGGCAAAAGACTCCATTGGAGTGACTTGTGTCGCACCAGAAAAGCGTCTTTAGAGCTCGCCCTTAGGAAATCTTGCTGGAATTTTTCAGCAAAATTGCAAGCGATCAGCGAAATGAACTGTCCAGCGTACCATCGTTGGGTTGCTGCAACAGCGATGGAACAAACTGCTCTTGGATTCATATCGTGCAGAGCTCGGGCGACTAAACCACAGCGGGAATTAAGCCAACGCAGAATGCAATGAGCAAGTGTCAATGATACGACAAGAGGCTCGAGTGTCACTCGGAACTGAGGAGATTCTCTCGTGAGTACATTCTTCACCATCGGATGCGAAATCAACCGGATGATTTTCTGCTCACTCCAAAATCTGCTGATAGTTGCGAGTGAGAGAGATCTAATCATTCGATCGGCTTCCCAAGCCGACAGATCTTGCATTATAGCGAGCAGGTGAAACACCAGGTCGGGATTGCAGCAGGCATTTATGAGCGCCGTTTTGCCAGAACCATCACGTCTTGTCCAGTCATAGCCCCCACAAGACGACCAAGATTGAAGCAGCATGTCCACCACGACTGAGCTCACCCCTTTGGAGCAAGCATACAGCACTGCATCTTGCATTCCATAGTTCTTGTCGTCAATCCTGGCTCCCTTGGATAACAGCAAAGCGACCATTTCTGGCGCCTTCGAACTCGTTGTGGCTTCCATTAACGCCGTGTTTCCTTGTTTGCGACAATTGTCCAAGTTCGGAAACGAATTGAGCAATGTCACCAAGAAACTAACATTTCCGAGGCTTACATCGCTAAAAAAGGTCAGAACATCACCAGACGAGCGGCATTTATCATGGTTCTTCGGCATGTGGAAACGACGGCGATGAATGAATCGAAGGCACTTGTCCCATTCTAGCGACAACGTTACTTTTAATCAGAGAGATGAGTTGACTTTTACGGTGAGCATAATTATATCAAAATGACTCAAGACACATCTGGGCATTTTATTCGTCGGTGTAATCATAATCAAAGGTCGATCGCATGTTCGCTTCATTTAGTGTCACGGAGAGTCATGTTGCAGTCTTCATTTGCGTTCATAGTCTTAACCAAAGTAGGTTCAGCGATTCACCAAGTCGGAAGTTGCCTCGAATAAAAGGAATTTTGCTGAAGAAAACCCATCTCGACTCTGGCAGAGCGTCATGAGAACAAACTTAGAAATTGGTATCTATCTTGGCACCCCAAAAATAGCTGCAGTTTTAATCGGTCATTGCAGCCAAACTCATGCTAGAAATAGCGGCTTGTTTCCATGAACTCGACTCTCAAAGTCCATAAAATTCACTTTCTTCCAGCGATATTGTGGTTGACGCTTCAAGGTCGGACGTCGGCTGATGTCGATCACAATCGTCCCGGAAGTGAAAGCGACAAACAATAGATGCGGACACTTTATGTACGAGATCATTTCCGGTGAGCCTCCGATCTCCATCGATGCGTCCGTTCGGATCAAACAAGTACTGCTGACATCCGTGCAAGTCGAGCGGTACGACCGGTTGATCAAGCCGATCAAAAGCTTGCTGATGCCAGCAGACCGAATCGGCTTTGTATTGGGCACCGCAGCATTCTTTGCATCTTTGCAAGTTCGTCCCTGGCTGGCGCCAATCGCTCTTCTACTGCAATTGCCGTTTAAAATCTACGTTCTGCTCTCTTTTCGGTACGAGTGCGTGCGCTTGCTGACCCAGACATTCGAATGGCGGTTCCTGTTTGTTTCAGTGGTTATCTGGTTCGTGGGATTTGCCAGTTCATTCCAAGACAGTCGTATCTGGGTTTTGGTGGGCAACGCTCTGAGTTTTATCAACGCTTCGTTGTTTGAAGCGCTGTTCAAATCGCCTCGTGGATTGCTACTCAACGCACTAGGGACGATTGGATTTCTTATGGTCATCATGGCTGGGCTGCTTCTTTCACTCTTTGGCAAGCCGATGGCGGATCCTGCATTGTTGGTATCAACGCGCCACACGATCACCGTGAAAAATCTGCTGCAAAACACCACAAGCACTGTGTTCATGCTCTTTTGCCGCTTGGCATACATCATGTATCGACGTCGAAATCGCATTTACGGAGCCAGGCACACGCGGTTCACGGGCTACGACTTTCGTATTCGATTGCGGATATGCAGATCACCCACAGCTTCTGTTGTCACGAGGCTGCAACCAAATCGACAAGTCGGAGCAATAGACAGCCAAAATGATGCGTTGGTCTCTTTACGATTGGCCAGCAGCTACGAAAACCGACTCATTGATGCTGGAAACGTATTCGTGCCTGCGATTGCGTCATTTAGACTGAAGCTTGGGCAATTGTGGCTGCTCTACATCATTGGTTTTGTAGGCATAATGGCACCGCTTGCTGTTCTCTGTCCTTGGAACGTTCTGGGAGTCACACCGCGTCAGAAAGTGGCGCAATTCGGTCTTGCGTGCACAATACTCTTCTGCTCGTGGCTGGGCTGCCATATCCAGAGGCAGCTTTTCCTGCAATTGACCACGAACTTCCACGTCGTGTTTCTCTCGATACAGATTACGATGGCGCAGCTATGCGCCTGCAACGTTGGAGCCTTTGAGATCGGCACCTGCTGTGCGTTCTTGAGTGGCTGGATTTGGGTGCATTGCGCTCTCGCTCTGGACACAATTTGCCCCGTCACAAAGCGCGACGTCCTCGGCCTTCGACGAACGCACTTGGCGCTGCCCACCATGTGGCTGTACTGTTTGATGCAGACCGGCGGTGTAGTCGAAATATTGCTCGAGAATCAGTGGAAACGCGAGGACCCTGAAATCTGGAAATACCAATGGCATGGCCACGTCTTTCGCTTCCAAATCGTTCCTTTCCTGTTCATGCACCAAGTCATGATCCTCATTTGGACCACTCGTCTGGCTGTACGCAGCATCAAACGGCGGAGTGCCGACGAACTCGTAGTTTTGCGAGGCAGCATGGAATACGATGTACTTATGGCAGACCAACGTCGGCGCGTTGCAATTGTGGCGCCACGAGGAGATAGGCTCATGAAGTAATGCAAATAGGAATAATGGATCCACATTTCATAACCGCTTCAATATTGGTAATTATAATTATGTCATTATCTTCTGTGGATTGCAGTTTTGACCGTTATGGCAGAAACGACTCATTTCCACAGTTCGTTGCACGTCCAGCAGCTTCTCGGCTTAAGCGCAGAGTTCTACAACAATCTCACCTTGGTGCATGTGACTGCAGTGCGCACTTGCACGAGCGAATACTGTTGGTTGCGCACTGCCGAGCACGCAAGCCAGATCCTGCAAGAGGCCACCAGCCGTGCAAGCGCACACTGCGCTGGAAAAGACTCACGGGATCAGCCAGTTCTTTTCTCTTCCTATGCATGTTGCTGCAGTTTCTACGCGCGTACTACAACTGTCATGTGCGTGATACACGTGAGCTAGCTGCACAGGGTCGTGTGGCGGCGCTTCACTCACCCTCTCCCAAGGTGCTGCGAGCACAGCGTGGAATCGGCCACCGCAAACAATGGATTTGGAACCATGCTCTATCCCAGTGCTTTAGTTACAGCTGCGATTCACATGCTTTGCAGCGTGACGCTATCCTCATATGTGTGCTCTATACCAGAAGGGTTCAGTTGAGAAAGGCATGCAAATAGTGTGGGCTAGACTGAACACGCATTAACTGTGTACCCACTATTAATAAAATAGCACTGAGGAATTGACGGAACTGCTGAACTGTAGCATCCACCGAGTGTGCAATCATGGCTGAGCGCAATCAAAGCCATCCCAAAGCTTTGATGACTTTGATATTGCTTCAGTGAGGCGTCTTTGCAGAAGTTTGGGTCTTGGGAAGCGGACGCTATCTGGAGTTTAGCGACGAAGCTTCACTTCCAGCTCCTATACACTACGAGGAGACTACCAGCCTCACTGGTCTTGTTAGAACAGCTCGACCAACTTGAGGTTAACAAGTGTCGACTTTCCCATAGATTGTGCCGCTGTTACCCACAATGGAGTCAGCACAGGACCTCCGAACGTGTCATATTAATATACTGTAACGCTACCGGAATTAATATAGGAAGCCAAACCGTCCGTCCTCGCCCATTGCAATTGCAATGGATTCCAAGCTCTATAATGCGTTTTCTTTAACCCCAGAGGCATAGAGCATTCCCATCTCCCAAAGTGGGTCACGTAGCGCTGACCTCTTCAGTCGCCAACCAGCCTCATCTCAAGCAAATCTACCATGGCTCGCTCGATGTTCCGTCTTGCTGCGCTGTACGTCGTTCTCTGTGGCTCGACCATGGCATCAGCTAGCAAGGTCTCGTGCCCAGACACCACCGAGTCGTCTGCCAGCTCAGCCCTCGGTCCTTCTACAAACACCAGCTCTGCAAATTCGAGTACCAGCGACAGTTCGAATGGCAGTGGCAGTTCAGCTTCCAGTGCTTCGTTAAGTGCGAGCTCGGATGTCAGTGACGACATATTAGCTTCCGTCCAAGCGTCTGAGGCGACAAGCACGTCGCCTCACGTGACAATCTACGACCAAGCAAACTTTGGCGGAGTTCAAATCGAGGTTTGGCTGGACGAGGCTGTGCAGCAAAGCTGCATAAACGTCAACTGCATGAGTGTAACCTCGTTTTCTTGGGGCGGATGGGATGAAATCGACACGAACGGCTCGATATATCTCTCTGCGTTCCCTGAAGGAGGCTGTCAGGGCGGAGATCTTGGGACGTGGCAACTTGCGGCAAATGAATTCCCAGCTCAGTTGGATCCACGTGCGACTTCGTACGGTGTGTGGCAAGGCGAACCCGTGTGGAATCATAACGTGTACGGCTGCGGCGACGGATTCACCTCGTGAGCTTTTTCGGTTGATGTAGCACAGCAAAGATTCTATAAAGTCGCTTCCAATTGTTCATGTTGCCATCTTCTATTGCTCCAGTAACACGTCATCTCAAATTCTTGACCTCTGTATCTGTCTCCCATTTGTGACAAAGTGGTAGCTATTAATGTGAGCTCTCTGTCATGGCGTTCTCCAAGCCTATCCTGGAAGATCACACAAGGTCTTAAAGGATGTAGAAGCGGATTGCCATCAAGCACAAGCATACTAGTTCAGTAGTATCAATCGTTGAACGACAGAGCGAGGTAAAATCTTTTGCTAACTATCGAGTTCAAATGGCAGTACAGTATCGACATGCGTTGGTGGCATTTATGCACGAGTAGGCACAGCCGCGAGTCAGCCGTACATTACGATTGAGTAGCGTCTATCATGCCTATCGGCCACGAGCTACGCTAGCACACTTCGTAACCCCATAGTGGACTTCAACTGCTCTAGGATTTGCTAATCCACAGGGTATGTTTGCTCAACGCAAATGGTCCCAAGTGCGTTGACTAGCAATCCACGGGGAGACTTGAGCAGCGCTTCAAACAACGAAGCATTGATAAAACCCAGAGCGCTGCCCATCAATGGAGATCGGAGGATCATCTCGTACACAAAGTGTAAGAAACTGTATATCTTTCATGCCATCACGATTTAGAAGTATCAATACGGCTTCCAGATCGTTCCTTTCCTGTTCATGCACCTAGCCATGATCCTCATTTGGACCACACGTTTGGCCGTACGCATCAAACGGCGGAGTGCCGACGAACTCGTAGTTTTGCGAGGGAGTGTGGAATACGATGCACTTACGGCAGACCAACGACGGCGCGTTGCAATTGTGACGCCACGAGGAGATAGGCTCATGAAGTAATGGTGCTGTCAAATATGCATAAAGCAATTAAAGCTCTATAGAGATTTCTTCACAAAATCACCTTCCAGATATGAACTTCCACATTGATCAAATGAGTTGGATGTTAAAGGATGGCATCAATTCAATTATGGCTTTATGAAGCACACCACGTTTTTTGAATTTAAAAGTGCATGTGCGGCTTGTATTTATAGTTTGCAAAATTTGAATCATTTTGTAGAACCCACTAAACCACTGCGAATTGTTTCCATTGGATAGCATCCTTGATGGCTGCTTCACTACAACGGAGACCACAATACTTGTACAGAAATCTCACGATCTGGATGCGGTTGGATTTAACAGCCAGATCCACCGCTTCTGGGGTGCATCCTCCCAAATGATTATTGTGTAGCCAACGACAACGCTGTAATGACCATTACCAGAGGCAGAATCCATTGCCGATGTGGTGCATTCTTTTGAACGGTTCACCAGCAAGTATTTGACGATTCCCAGATGACCATTTGATGCAGCACTATCGGCTGCTTTAGTGGTACATACTTCAGGTCTGTTCTCAAGTAGGAACCTGACGACATCTAAATGACCACTTCCCGCTGCACTATCCACTGCATTGACTGTACAACCTTCGGATCTGGTGTGATGAAGAAACTTGACAATATCAAGACGACCTTGCGTAGCAGCCAAGTCCATTGTCTCACGGGATATCGATGCCAAACATTCACTACGGTGCTCCAGCAGCCATTCAATCATTTCCAAGTGCCCGCCTTGAACCGCTCTTTTTAAAGCTTGAGCTGTACATCCATCTCTTCGATTGGCATGGAGCCATTGTACAATGGCAAGATTTCCAGCGGCGGCCGCTTTATCCATCGCAGGTGTAGAGCATTCACTTGGTCGATGACTGTGGAGCCACTGCATCATTTCCATAAATCCATTTTTGGCTGCCACATCAATAGAAAGCTTTGGTTCATGTGCATGTCGCCACTGTTTTCTGGGAAATTCACCCACGCCTTTGGGCGCTGGATTGGTGACCTGATCGTGAAATCATTTAACAATCTCAAAATGACCACCTTTCACAGTGTAAGCAATGGCGGTCTCGGAGTACGCAGGCTCCCTTCCATGGAGCCACTGTACCAATTCCATGTGGCCGTTCTCCGCAGCGTCAAACATGAGCGCACATGTCGGCTTGTGACATGGATGATCGTACAAATACTGCACAATGTCCAGTTGTCCGGCACTCGTCGCGATCATAATGGAATTGTTGATCCAGAGTTTATGGTTGTAGAACAAATCGACATCTCCGCCTTCTTCATTGTCCTCCCACTCAAGGTTGTCTTCCAGCCACTTGATCATGCCAAGGTCACGCTCCGAACACTCTCCATCGTCCGGCTCCTCCCAGCTTGTGTCCGGGTACGTGCATTGCGCCATCGCAACGTTGTTCTCACAGGCTGCGAGATAAATCCTATTGTTCAACCTGCAGATCTCGTGTTTATCTTCATGCGCATGCGCCCATTTCAGGAAATCCAGATTGTTCCGGCGGATTTCGATAGTGGCGTCAATGGACAGCGAAAAGCCACGCTCATGCAGCCAGTAGGCGCATTCTGCATGTCTGCATACAAGCGTAACTGTCGATGGCTTTGGTAGTGCGTCCCTATGCTCGATCCATTCGAGCACTTTGATGTGACCGAAGCGAGCGGCATGCGTCAACACTTCTCCTTGATTGGCTTCGTTCATGGGCAGGTACTTGGTCAGCCACCAGTCCAGAATCTGCCAGTGACCATACAACGAGATCCGGCGCACTGCAAACCGGAAGCGCTCGTGGCGGAACTCATCACTAAATCCAGACCATTCACGCGCGAGAAGTCGGTCCAGCAGTCGCTAGGAGCGTCCTTCCCCAAGTCTCTTTGGGTCGTTCTCCGAAAGCCACTCCATCGTCCAGCGAGAGAATGAGGAATCCGCGAACTCGCTGATTGATTGCGCCACGTGCGTGAGTCCAGCGAGTGCGCTACATGGACGGCAGACGACCGCAGCAGCTAGGAGCACTGGGGGCTCCGAAGACGTCGTTGCCTCAGGCGTAGCGACTCGTGTCTGTTTGATGCATCGCACCATCATCTTAGATCCGTTGATGCGATTATAGTTAGTACCGGTATATGTACAGCACCGGTATTAATACCGTTTAGTCCAAGAAATATTAGTACATACTACTGTGTACTATCTAAAGTCCGTTTCAGTTAATAAGCAGTTTAGTAAGCTGCTCCACGTTTGACTTCGACCGTCTAAGCGATGGTCGTGCGCAAATGTTCTCGCAAGGCAGAACATAATGCAATGAGCCACAGCGTACAGAATTGCTACAATTTCTTGGGCATCGAGAAGTAAACCAGCAAAATGAACTCGAGCGATAAAAGCGATGTTCAGTTTTCAGTTTTCAGTTTTCAGCGACAAATATGAGAAGAATGAGAAGCAAGGGATTCAAGCATTTGATTTGCGGTTATGGCGACTCGGACAAAGTAGCACGATATCCAATACTCTCTTTTCTGTGTACAAATCTTTTTGGATCAAATAAGCGCAGGAAATGTGAAGCACGTGGCACGCATGCTCAAGCTTCATCCACAATTGGCCAATGTTCGCATACGCTTCGAGCCTCACAATACGATGTTGATGAAGGCAGTGACTTGCCCAATGCAAACGAAATGGTCGGATTGTTACTTTCCAAGGGGGCCAAGATGGACCAGATGAATGATCAAAACCAAGATGCTGTAATGTATGCGAGCTCCAGCGGAGTGACCTTTGATATTTTGGATCTTCTGTTCCAAGCTTGGAACTCTCGTGGTGAATACGATTGGAATCAACAGGACGCGGATGGCAACACAGCGTTCATGATCACCTCCGATTTGACAAATGCCTCTTTTGTGCTTCATTTGCTGGATTTGATTCCTTAATTATCGCCCACGAATGCGGGTGCCATCTTTAAGCTATTTCAACAAATAATAACTGACAAGGCGGCCGAAGACCAAATAGTGCAGCTCGTCTCGCATCCCATGGTATCAAGTCTGATCCAAAACGACTGTTCCTTTGCAAGGCAGTACCCTTTGACTTTACAACAACTCAATGGCGGGTTTGGCTTTACTTCCATTCCGTCTACAATTGTTGAGTGCTTTTTGCGATCACTGGATTATGGTTGGAATAAATTTGCTCAAACCTTGGAAGCGATTCGCCCAAACGCAATTCGAGCTATTGCAACAGCGGGCTCACAGTATTTTCTACCACCGATATTGTTTACCTTCGCGGAGCAATTCTATCGGGATTTCATGTGGTCATGCGGTGGACAAGCTTTCCTGATTCGGTACAAATCCAGCCAGTGGAATGTAGTAGCCACAGTGCCTGATGATCTCTTTCGTATCATCGTCACTTTTTTGCAAGAGCCGTGGAATCAGCAAAAAGTGATTCGTGTTCTGAAATCCCGGTATTGTTGCACTTGGAGGCTCGTGACCACGCCATGCCCGTGCAATCAGAGATTGTGAAATGGGAAACACTACGTAATTGAATGAATTGTTTTTCAAAGAAAATCATGCGCGGTTTATTGATTGATTGTGATAATACCGTTGATGAGAAATAAACACCAGTACAATCGATGGGACGAGACTACCGATCGATACAAATGTCCATTCCATTTAATATGGCGAGGCGCTCACGCAGACAGAAGCACCACGAAACGTCGCACTCCCTTGTCCATGTTCAAGTATTCTCGGATAATGTTTGTACAGGCAATGTGAGTCGCATCTCGGCAATGCTCAAGCAATCCCCTGACTTGGTCAATGTCCGTACTCGCTCACAATTGAAAAACACGGCGTTAATGGAGGCTGCGAGATCCCATAAGGCGGCGACAGAATCGGTGTCGTTGCTGATCTCAAAAGGAGCGAGTTTGAATCTCACAAACAACATAGGCCAAGACGCTGTGCTTTATGCGTGCTCTGAAGGCGTAGATCCAGGTGTTATGGATGTGCTACTTAAAGCATGGAGTTCTCGCGGGGGATATTATTGGGCCAAACGCGATCGCAATGATAAAACCGCGTTTTTAAATGCCTGTGGATCGGAAAATGCAAAATTGGTGCTTTATTTGCTCGACAAAGTGCCTGATCTATGTACTCGTGATTTCGATGCGCTATGTCTACTGCTCACGCTTAGGAAACCTCTCGTTTTGCCGGAAATGGTACATCTCGTGAGTCATCCACTGGTAAAGAACTTGATCCTAGTGGGAACTGCTTCTACCAGGAAGGATCGAATCACATTGGCTCTGGATAAACTCACTGTGGGAATGGATCGTATCGTAATATCGCCTATACTTCGCAAATGCTTCCTGCGTTCGATTGATTATGATGGCTATTTATTCGTCCAAGCTCTGCATGATATTCATCCTAGAGCGATTCGTTCGTTAGCAGTCTTGGTCCAAGCCAACGCTCCGTTTGTCAACAATTTTGCTGATCAATTTGAACGAGATTTTAAGTGGGCGAATGCGAAAGGTGCTTTTCTGATTCGATACAAGGCGAGCTGCTGGAGTATTCTAGGTGCATTACCTGAATCTCTTTTTCGTGGCGTCGTTGCATTTTGCCGACAGCCTTGGGATCCACAGAAGATGACTCGTGTCTGTTATCATGACTTGTGCTGCCTAAAAGCAGTTATGGATAGGGAATGTCGTCACTATAGTCGACCGCGATACGGAACGAGCTATTGATGCCTTTTCCGGTCGATATCCAAGAGTTGCACGTCCTTGGTATGCAGTCCTTGTGTGGTGCTTGCATGATAATTGAAAATTGACACCATGTAATTGTGAAGCCACGAGCTCAGCATCCAATTTAAATCAATGAAAACAAAAATCCTTGAAATTCATGACCTGTACGATTTTTTTAAAAAGGAGCACACAACTATCAGTCTCTCAATCCATTTAATGTCCGTATCTCTAAGATGGAACCTTCAATTGCCATTGAAATACTCTGTAATTGACCACGGTAAACAGACCAATTCCAACCAATGAGCTCTTCACGCTCGCAAATCCAATTCATACATCCGTTGCCACGTTCATGCTCGGCCTACTACCTACTGTAGACCATTTTTTGGAGGCGAAATTGTAGTGAATAGCACTCTTCGTGTTCACGTATCGTTAACGGTACAGTACTTGGTGTCCACGACTCCATCTTGATGCTAGATTCACATTATAACGACAGAGCTACATGCATATACAATCCAGAATCCGCTACAAGCAGCAGTCTACGAGATCTTCTAGTTTCCAGAGAATGCTGACGCTGTCGAGCTTCGTGCTTGCGTGGAAGACCCCTGCTAGCAACATGCGCAGAGGCAGCTCATGCGCCAAGACGTGAACATAGCTGAGCAGCACGAACCTCCTTCATAGCCGTAGAACGACTGGGTGCTCTGGACCTGGCCTGCTACCAGAAGCTTGGCCATCGATGATGACAGATCGCAAGTGATTGTTTTAGCCAATCATATCAAGTAGGCAGTTTATGATGTGGGCCACATTGGCATTCGAAAATAGCTTCACTACCACTGAGCAAGAGAAAAGAAGATGGCTGAGGCGTCGCGTCTGTCCAAGCGCTCACGATGTTCGACCCCTATGGTTCCTGTGGATGCGAAGAACCAAGCTGTGACCTACGAGCCCTCACTGTTCACAGCTGTAGCCAGCGTTTACCCCGAGCGATCAGAGCTGGCCGGGCTTTCGCATGTGGCGCAGTCAATCAGCGACTTTTTGGATACTGTTCCCGACCTCTGGACCTTTAAAACTGGACCTTTGTACTGGGCAAGGACGCTGCTGCGCTGGATGAAGCCCACTTAGTTCTGCTTCTAGATCGCCTTTTGAGGCTCGAGTGGACTGGGCTCTTGGTTCAATTCCGCATTGATCGACTCGCTTACAATGTGAAGAGAGCCGGCAAAAAGAACTAGCTCCTTGTCGTGGACTGGTGGCTCACAAGTACTTGCCAGTGACTCAAGCGACATCCAGGGAAATTATGCAGAGTGCGATCTATTGAATCGCATGCATGTGCTCTAATGGATCGAGCAACAGAACGCTCTACCCAACCCAAAGGGAATAAGGATCAAATGTCGTCACGCGGACACGACCTATTGGTTGCATGAGCGTGGCTACAAGCTCTCGATTGATGTGGAAATCGAGATCAGCCGCAACAACTTGGAGTTCATAAAGTGGGTTGATGCGCACAAAGAGATTCATGCTCTGCGCGACCTGGAAGACGGAATTGTGCTCGCGTCAAGCATCAACAGTGTCGAGATGGCTGAATTGCTGACTAAGGCGTTCACGGACACAGAATGGTACGAGCTTGACAACACCAGAGACTTTAATATCGATAGTGCGATTGTATTTGCAGCTAAAGGTGGCCATTTCGAGATCGTTAAATGGATTTACGTATAAGTTATCCGCGGTTCCGAAGGAAAAACGAAGAAAACGTGGCGCCATAAACATGAATCGAAATATTCAATCGACAAAGCAGCTGAGTGTGGATCTTTGATGCTCGTTATGTGGCTTCATAAACATCGACCAGACGAGTGTTCTGTGGCTGCGATGGACTTTGCTGCGGAAAGAGGCGATCTTGAATGGTTCGCTGGCTCCACGAGAATCGAAGCGAGGGTTGCACAGCTGCCGCAATGAATTCTGCAGCTGCAAATGGCCATTTCGATGTCGTTTGTTGGTTGCACGCGAATCGAAGTGAGGGATGTTCAGTTAATGGACTTCGAGACGCTTGTTCCAATGGCCACCTCGAAATTGTTCAATGGTTGCTCGAAAACCAATGCTCGGAATCAATGGCAAAGGATGCAGATATACTGGATTGTGCCGCGCTAAATGGTCATTTGCATATCGTAAAATGGCTTCATGAGAACCGACCAGACAGCCGTACGACGGATACTGTGGATGGAGCAACGGAAGGAAACCAATTTGAAGTTATCAAGATTTTACTAGAGAACAAATCTGAAGGCTGCACCTCAGCTGCCGTCAACGGGGCCGCGATGTGTGGCCATATCAGGATCGTGAAATATATTATTGAGTCTGGTCATGCAAGTTATACCGAGATGGAAACGGATAACCTCGACGACGACATCGACATCGAAGACAGAAACTTGGTAACCATAGACGTGGCAGTTGAATCGGGTCGTGAAATATCTCTATCAGCACTGTCAATTGCATTGTAGCGGGGAATCGATGCGATATGCAAGGAATCGTGCGCATTTCGCTGTGCAAAGTGGATTGTGAAGCACGACCGAAACTATGTACCGACCATATATATATGTAAAAAGAGAAACAACGTGCTACCTGAAAGTATGTGAAGAATAATGGCAAGCAAAAGAATTCGATTCTGAACTACGAGGAAATTTAATTTGCTGGGCTAAATGAATCATGAAACCAACAGCAGATTGCATGCCAGCGATTTGCCATATTACCATGTGAATGAAGATTTGTGAAAGAATCGACAAAGTCAGTGCAGCCATTCGCGTTTCTGGCGTGAAGTACGCCTGCTCCCCATACTTCCCATACACGTTCGTGCTCAGATAGGATTAATGGATCTAAAATCATTAGCTCGATTGATTGCCATTGTCTTTGCTGAATTGTACCATTCTTTCGTTCCCTTTGAATATTTCTCTCTTCGCATATGTTCCACGCTAATAAAGACGGCGGCTTAATGTGACCACCAGGAAATGGTGGCAAGAAGATATCACAATCTTCACTGTTCTCGCTGTTGAGCATGAACTATTTAATTGTTTTCTTTTTGGATGAATAATTCAGACCATGGTATTTTGAAAGGATGAAGTCGCCATTTGGATGCTGTTATTCATCGCTATCAGACGAATTTCTCTCTGGATTCAAGTTACGACCATTGGCGATTTGAACATGTAAGGGACGACGCTGCTGATGCGCTGGATGAAGCGAGTGTCCTACGTTTCCTCGATCATCTTCTCGCACGCGAGTCGTCTGATCTCACAGCAGAAACTCGCATGGAAACGTTTCGTCGTGGCGTGAACAACGCTGGTCGAAAGCAGAAGACGCAGAATGTGGACTGGTGGCTGACCATGTACTTGCCCATCAACAAAGATAGTAAGAAGCACATTGTATGGATGGCGGTAAACATGAAATCGCATTCATGTGCTGAATGTACTCAAGAAGCGTGGCATTCTGCTGACGTGTTGTGTAATGCGGCGATTACTAGCTTCATGACCGCGGTTATTCGCTCTTCATTGACGTAAGAAACGAGTTCTTTCGCAGAATCTGGATTTTGTCAAATGTCTAAACAATATGAAGCACGGCATTATATATGCAGCAGACATAAACTGTCTAGAGCTGGCCAGTGCTTGGTTGAGACATTCGTTAGCACGAAATGGTAGGAGCCAGATGCCGATGTCTACACTAACGTTGATCTCAAGATGGCGAAGTGGTTGAAGCAAGAGTTCAAGGGGGAAGGCCGAAAGTGCGATTACGACGGTGATAAATTGGACAGTGCTCATAAGCGTTGGGTCAATCCTACCAAATTTATCGCAGAGGAGTATGGCCAGCTCGTTGTCGAGTATCTGCACTATCATCCACTGCGCAATCACGTCAAGCGGTGAGGCGCATCGTGATCGAATCCATTCCCATTCGCGTTGTGATGAATGCAACTCATAATTTTAAGAATTGTACATACGCTTTGATCGTTCTTTGGATTTACTCATTCAAATTGACCACTACACTAATAAACATTCACACCGTAGTTATGCTATCTTAATCATGTTAGTCATTCACAATGTCCCTCTCTTTTACCAGCTCCGCGTGGCAAATATTGTTTAATGTTTGCTGCGCTTGGACCTCAAGACTAGCTAGACGCACTACTCACAGTACACTCACACCAAAACTCAGCAATCTTCCATTGACAGCAGTAGTCGTTCGCACACAGACGAGCGACTTTCTGCTGGTCCCAAGATTCCTGGCAAAATCCCAAGATGGACCAAAACAAACTTTCTGGTAGTGCAGCCAATATGTTCCAGTCGTTTGCGTTGTGTCGCACCAGAAAAGTATTCTTCGCACCCGCCCACATGAATTCGCGCTTGAATTGCTCTCCGATGGCGTAGATAACGGGTGATACGGTGTGCTCCTTTTTCGTTCTGTCAATGACAAAGACCACGATTGGACGAACAGCCTTCGGATGAATTTCGTGTAGTGCTTGGATAATCAGATTCCAATTGAAGATAACGGAAAGCATGAAGACCTCGACAAAGATGTGAGGCACAACAATTTGGTCAACTCCAACGAGCTCATTCAAAGCCAGTACAAACGGCTTTTTATGAAGTGACACCGCATCTTCCGTAATAATCTGCGACACAACAGGATGCTGCACGAGACGGACAACCTCCTCTTCATTGCATCGAGTCTCGATTGGCGATGTCATGTGCTTTAATAGCGCGCAAATATCCATGGCATCAGACATGAATAGATCTGGAATGATATCAAGCAAATGAAGCACGAGATTAACGTTTTTGGATTCACAAGCGTTGCACAACGCCGTCTTGGCCTCAATGTCGGTTTTAGTCCAATCGTATCCGCCAAGAGAGTCCCAATGCTTAAGAATCGCATCCAAAACTGCTGGCTCGACTCCTTTGGAGCACGCATATAACACAGCGTCTTGGTCCTTTCTATTCACCCATTTAAAGCTGTAGCGCTTTGAGGGCATCCAAAGGATATTTGTAAACACTTGGAATAGGCACGACCTCCATGAGCGATGAATAAGCATTGTCAAAGCCATTGCAGACATATTCAAGCATCGTCTTTAGCATTGCAGCCACGCCAACCATAATTCCATTATTCAGGAAGATCATCTTGCTCCGCCGCAAAATTGAGAATGAAATAGAGATTGTCCAGTAGTGTTCCGAATCCAGTCCTGATGGCGTGAGAAGGCATTTGAAAGTCATTGGTCATTCCATCGCTAGTCAATTTTTTTGTGAAAAATACAACAGAACGTTACCCATTGATTGATAAAGAACAATTCAATTTTTACTTTACTGAGTCGACAATACCTTTGCATGTTACACATGATCAAAATTGATTAGCTTATATGTTCAACGTTGTTTTCTACTTCGACTCCGATCTTATTCTTTCATTCAGTCGATTTCAATCACAAGATCATTTCCGTTCTCGCTTTCACTGAAAAATCTGGTCCAAATGGTCAAGCGCCACGCACATGACGAATGATGGAGATTCCACTGACCCAGAAGGTTGTTTTCAGAATATGTTTCATTGTATTCGTGGAGGAAACGTGATCAGCGTCGCAATAATGCTGAGCCAGATGCCGGAGCTGGTTAACACCAGCTCCACTTTCGATTCAGGAAACACACTGCTCATGAGAGCTACCGCAAGTATTAATGCCATTGAAATGGTTTCTCTGTTGCTCTCGAAAGGAGCTACGTTAGACCAAGTAAACGATAGGAAGCAAGATGCAGTACATTATGCGTGCAGCAAGGGGGTAGAGCCAGCAATTCTGGAGTTGCTCCTTCAAGCTTGGGCTTCTTGTGGTGGAAAACGATTGGAAGAAGCGCGATTTCACTGGCAAGGGTCTGCTCGAAGTAGCCTGTACCTCAAGAAACATCAACTTGTTGGTTTATTTGCTGGATATACTGCCTGATCTGGCTGATTGCGAAGTCGATGCTTTGTGGCAGCAGATCCGATTTATGATGATGCCGATCGTGGAAAAAAGGAGCGAACAGGATATTTTTAAGCTGGTCTCGCATCCAATGCTGTCCAAATCTATGTCGATCAGACCTGTTTCCAGTATTTCCAATCCTTTCACATTTTCTCTGCACAAGCTCAGCGATGACTTAGCCCCAGTTGTCGTATCGATAGAATTTGTCGAGTGTTTCATGCGTGCACAGATTTACGGTTGGTTTTCAGTTGTTCAAGCCTTCTATGAGATTCACCCGAGTGCGATTCGTCTACTCGCATTCCTTGGTATGGACAGAATGTATAAAGGCCAGTTTGTGCCTCCGGTTATTCTTGAGTATGCAAAGGAATTCCGACGAGACATCACGTGGGTGAGCGCGAAAGATGTTTTCTTGATTCGACACAAGGCTAAGTGCTGGAATATTGTTGCTGCGTTGCTGGTCTCCATGTTCTGGGTAGTAGTCGGATTTTGCTAAAAACCTTTGGATCAGGAAAAGGTGGCTTGTGATGGTGGCTTCTGCTGCCTGTGGCGGGCTGTTCTTACGTTCTGCTCATGCTCCACGAAATAAATGAGATGGATCCATTTACACCAGATCAAGAAAACAAGAAGGTGGAGTCACAGGTCATGCATTTCAAAGGGTAGACTATATCTCAACTTTCATAACTCGTTACTATAGTATCTCTTCTCATGTCATTAAGATACCACAGAATGTTCTGCTCGATTTGTGCATCGTGTTCGGATTGCTTCTATTTTAATTCACTGCTTCAATAAATAATTGGTAAACTTTGGGTCATGCTTTATGATCCACTCCAGCATGGCAAAGGTTTGGCGGTTGTCAGCTGATACGATGTCATGCTTACTGCAGCACATTCCGCAATGACTATAGAGAAACCTTATAATCTCTACTTGACCTGATTCAATAGCCTCGCTCAAGGTTTCGACAGTAAAATGCGTGTATCCTTTCATGTGAAGCCAAAGCAAAACCTGATAATGACCATTTTTAGCTGCCTTTTCAATCGCGGAGTCGTTGCACTGCATATGACGCGTGACAACGAAATACTTGAGAACCTCCAAATGGCCATTTGAAGCAGCATCGTCGACTGCCTCGGTGGTGTAGCCTTCCTTCCTAACCTCCAGCAGGAATTTGACAACCTCGAAATGTCCATTTCTCGCTGCAGAGTCCACTGCATTGATTGTACAGCCATCCGATCGATTTTCATGCAACCATTTGACGCTTTCAAGGTGACCATGCCTTGCGGCCGAGTCCATAATATGCGGATAACTGGGTTCAGATATCTCTATGCGGTTTTTATAGAGCCATTCCACCATTTGCAGGTTGCCGTGACGAATAGCCCCTTCCAATGCCTGAATAGTGCAACCCTCAGTTCGATTCGCGTGCAGAAAGCTAACAATATCAAAGTTTCCTTGGGTTGCTGCAGCATCCATGGCCTGCTTTGAACACTCGCCTGGTCGATGTTCATGAAGCCACTGCACTAACTCCAGAGAACCACACTCAGCTGCCTTGTCGATCGAAAACTTGAACGACTGGATTTGGTTCCATGGATGCTGCAATTGATTGTGAGTTCTGTTGGTAACTTTCCCATGGAGCCATTTCACAATGTCCAAAAAACCTCCTCTGGCGGCGTGTCCGATAGCATTTTTAGCATAGGAAGGATCCCTATCGTAGAGCCACTGGACGACTGGCATATAACCACGACCGGCAGTAGAAATTATCAACTCAGGCCTTGGTTCATAGAGTCGATGGTCATAGAGGAGCTCGATAATGCCCAGGCGGCCGTTGTCGGCTGCAATATTTACGATATTATTGATCAATATCTTGAGCGCACTGTCAGCTTCGTCCTCGCAGTTGGAGTCAACATTTGCCTCCTTTGACACGAACTCTATCATCCATTTGATCATCTCCAAGTCCATACTACCGTAGTGATCGTCGTCGAATTCACACCATGACGTTTCCGGAAAGAATTCGGTCAGCAATTGCGCCATTTCGATGCTGTTGTTCATCGCTGCTATGGCAAGGCCTTCATCTAGCTGACAGAGGATAAGCGAATCTTTGTGCTCGCAAATCCAGCGCATAAAATCTAGATTGTTCTCACGGATCTCAAATTCAACATCGATCGACAGTGAAAAGCCGCGCTCGTGCAGCCAGTAGGCGGTATCAGCGTGTCCACACTCCATTGTAAAAAGCTTTGAATCTGGTAGGACGCATTCTTGTTCAAGCCGCTCGAGCACACTGATCCGATTCCAGAAGACTGCACTCTCCATAATATCCTTGAATGTCGTATCGTTTAAAAGCAGGTACTTAGTCAGCCACCAGTCCACGACCTGCATCCTGTTCTCGTTCGACTCGTGATTCACTCCGTGAAGAAATCGCTGCATACGAAATGCTGGAGTGAGGCCAGACCATTCATGCTCTAACAGACGATCAAGGAGACGAACTGCGCTTGCTTCATCCAGACGACCTGCACTCTTGCTCACCACGCTTTCCAACGACCAGCGATCGCAAATGGGATCAGCAAATTCGCTGATCAATTGCGTTACATGCGGAAGACCTGTTAGCTCCGTACGCGATCGGCAGACCACTGCAGCTGCTTTGAACAGTTGAGGTTCACATAGAACCACTTGGACTTCTGATCTTGACACTTGGGCTGCGGTCGAATCCTCTGCGCATCGTGCACGCTTCGTGCTCGGCGTCATTTTTTGGCAGAAATTGACGCTGATCACCATGAGAAAAAGTAGAATAGCGAATACCTGATTTTAACAACGTCTCGTGACTTCTGCTAGTTTTTGGGCGAAGCCCATTATACTCAGCTCGTTGACGTAATCCGTCGATGTCACTCACAAAGTTACCTGCGTTAACGAACGTTCGCGATGCGAACCTATGGATGCAATTGAAAAGAAGAGACGAAAGCTCTTTTCCAATATGTCGCTATTGTTAGATGTTCGTGCGATCAGGTGAACTTGAGTTGCGTTTGGTAATTATTTTGCCTTTCTATAATCAATTCAAGGTACCTAATTTCAGGATTTTCAGAGGACGACGTGATATCTCAGTTAGAAACCTCGTTTTCTCCAAAACCCGTGGAATGTCAGCGCACATATAGCAAAACACGAACAGTACTTTGTGCTGATGCTGACGCTCGCATAAGTGGACGCGTCCAACTCCAAGTGCAGCAACGGTAAGACAGGAGCACCAGCGAGCCGTGACCAGTGCACCGTCTACAGCAACGTGCGGCCGGACGGTGAACCCGGGTGACGCTGCTGTCGGCGTCCAGATCGTCGCTGATGATTCATGTGGGGCTGGTAGCGTTGGCTGCATTGACAGCATGTGCCGCTTCTGGCAGGTCTGATTGACGACGTAGTCGGATCACCGCACGTCTTGTGCCAGCATC
>JAADXR010000327.1:0-34080 GCA_023337935.1 Elongisporangium anandrum
CGATGGACCTACAGATCCACAATCAAATATAAAATACGCATAGATCAAACATCGAGGTCAGATATATCAGCACAGAATGCATAGCTCTTACCTGGGGAGCGGCCACGGATTCAGATATGGAGCGACTTGTGCGGCAAAAACGTCGTGGAATCTTGCCCGGTCGAACGTCCCTGGGGTAGAGTCCCATGCGAAGAATCCTTGAACGTCAAAGGCAGCCAGCACAGAAACTCTTTCACCTCTAGTGAATGGGAGCGACACGATTGCTGGAGTGTTCCTACGCGACCACGCGTACCGGCGTAGCGCATCTCGCCCGTCTTTGGATGTCTCGTCCACAAAGACGAGCTGGTCAGGCCCGTTGTAGAACGGATGCAGCTTAATGTAGAACGCTTGAGTCTCTTCTGGCAAGCTCTCTTTAGCTCGTTTCGTAAGCACTTTTCGAGTTATTTTAAGATCGAAACGCAGCAATCTGCATATAGTTGGCGTCGACACATTAGGCAGATCAACAAACCTTCCTCTTATGGCCTCTTGCAGCTCTTCGAGATAAAAACATGGGTGCATTCTAATGTAGTCCTCCACAAAGGATACTGCTTCTGTTGGTCATCGTGCAGAGGTGTTAGTTGTGACTTCGGGCAGCACGTTGCCCTTCCGTTTAAACGCACTATTCCAGCGTTCAATAGAACGCACAGAGACACCTAGCACAGATGCCACAAGCGCTATTTCCATGTCATACAAATATACAAGCACAATGGCTCTCCAACGCAAATCTACAGACACGGTCATGATGTGAAAGTACTAAAACTCTCTTTTTGCAGCTCACAAAGCACAAATGGCGGCTTGCTACCCGCCATTCACTTGATTGGTGCGAGTAATCGTGGTTTACTGTATCATGAGCGTTACCGACAGCCTTTAATTTTTGCCTAATATTAGGTTTCCTAGAATTAAGTTCAGTCCTATTCCAGGTTCGCACGACTCTGGCCGCAATAAAACCGGCAAGAATTACTCGTGTGCCGCCATTTCGAATGAAAAGCACAATAATGATTCGTCTCTCTATATCCATGATAAATGGACGCAGCTATTTGCACATACATGAACTTGCTCTGGTTACTGCAAGCATTGTCGACGACGGGGTTGTGCCTGAACCCATTTTGGTGATTGGCATTGAAGTGAAGTATCGAAACACGCTTTTTGTACACGTAAATTGCATCTTCGTTCGCTCATCAATTACCTTATTTCGTGATATTTCTTTAAAATGCACCTTGTTATGATATAGTTAGTGGTGATGCAAAGACAAAAGCCCACCCTCATGCTCTTTGCGACTTCTATGAAAGAGATAGCTCTTTCTCGTCGAGTAGTCGGCTGTATGTGCTGAGTACACAAGAGGGTGATAGACTTGCTGAAGCTTCACGTCATCCCATCCAACAGGACGATAGCGAGCAGAGAGCTCAGAGAAAGATTCGTGTACCGGATCCACTCAAGTGGAAAAGAGAGTCTGGGCGGTCGTCACGAGGTTACTTATGAGAGGTTGCATATGGCTCTTTGCATATGTGAATCCAGACAACTTTGCTGTATCTTCCGCCTGCTGGAGTATAGAGTACCGGCAGCCTCAGACCACAAGCGACATTGAACTTGATCCACCAAATGGAATGATCACCATGAACCCTTTTGCTTCCGTACAGTATTGAACTTTACTTGCAAAACTAAAAAAATCCTCGCATTACTGCCGCGGACCCACCACCAGGCTCTGAGTACTGTACCGCTGAGAGCGAGATCAGTTAACTAATTACAGTATAATCTTTCCGCACGTCACTGTGGGCCGGCCTGTCCCGCTGTCTCTCTCTCAAGCACAATCCCACCTCATTCTCCATCCGCTTCGACTGATTATTCCAGTGTCCTGCCTTTACAGAAGATCTGTCGGTGGGTGCTTGGAAGTGTTCTGCCAGCTGATAGGCATCCGCCTGTTCGCTGACTGTGGTTTTGGTGGAATTGCGATTGTCCAGCGCTCGGAACAAATTTGCGCGGTAACTAAGTTAGGCCACATGTAGCCGGACCAATTTGAACTGCATCAAGCGATGTCAGACAATTGTGCGACTGAGAGACGCACGCCACACGCGAGCGAGTGAAACGATTGCGTTATAAAGCCCTCCTTAAATACACAAACTGAGATGCTTACGGCAGATCTTTGCGATCGTCACGAAGCGACGCCGAATCGACTGTCCGCCTCAGCCTTAGCGCTCTATGCAGGATCAGGAAGATTCTCTGAAAGGCTATCCATAGAGCACTTGCGTCCAGTCTAGAGATCGATTAGCTATTTCCGCTAGTACATAGCATTAGTGCACGCATTCAAGCAAACTATCCAGACTTCTCGCAATTCGCATGGTCACCCAGTCGCACGGCCTCCCCGTCACAGTTATCGTATTGGATAACTATGTAAAGTCAGTCAGAGGATAATAAATGCATCGGTGCCGAAGCACTCGCTCCTGTCCAAGCTAATTTGTCCCCCTTCTTCATAACGGACACCTGCAGCAATCGGTCTCCACCAGTGCCAAGGTCTCCGGAACATTCCGATCGTCGCTTCGTTGGGGTCTCATATTCGATATGCACGGAAAAGCTCGGGGTGGTCACATGATGAGGATGGTGAGCACGCTCGATATCCAACGTCCGGTTGCCTTTCAAGGTTTCGCTCTGCACTCAAAGCACGGCGTATTAAGTATGCGCGGAATGTCCAGGGCCCAGATGTCAGAGCAGAGAGAGGAGGGGAGGGGAGGGAGGGAGTACCTGACTGTTGCTGCTGGATGAAGCATCTCTCCATTACCAAACGTGTTGTCCACTGCACACTCCTCCACCAGCATGGTCTTTGGACGCCGTCTCGCTCTGGCCTCTGTGGCTACGCTCGCCCTCGGAGCTCGCTCTGCTGTCGGTTTCCCTGTGGAAACTTCTGCCTCTGCCTCCGCTGCCAGTGCCTCGTCGTCCGCCTCTGCTTCGTCCGCTAGCTCGTACTCGTCTGGTAGCGCGTCCGCCTCGTCGAGCGGCTTCCAGCCCGTCAAGGCCATCCACGTGCGCGTGCAGGGTGACAAGCCGCTGTGGGACGAAGACAACGAGGTCTACGTGTCGTCCTACTACTCCACCTTCGAGACGGAGTACCGCGGCCTCGTGGACACGGTCAACATGGCGGCCGTGGAGGGCGGCCTCAAGTACGTGCAGGCCGAGTGCATCAACGCCAGCGTGGTGACCAACTGCGCGCGCAAGAGCTCGGTCAAGTACGTCGTGTTCTACGAGACCACGATCGTGCAGCCTCAGGCCGCCATCGACTTCTACGAGTACAACTTCACCATGGACCACGCGCTCGAGCACTGCCCGTTCGCGGCCATGGACGGCGGCATGTGCGACGTGATCGACGGCGCGTACCCAGACGTGTGCCAGCACTACACGGGCGCCAACGGCACGGAGGAACTCGGCTTCTGTGTGAGCTCCACGCTGCAGGAGGACGACCCGCTCGCGCTCTACAAGAACAACTACTGGTACTCGTACCCCAACAGCTGCCCCTACAACAAGTGGGCGGCCAAGACGGACTCGTGCCGTGCGGAGCAGGCCGGCGGTCTGTGTGACTTCGGTGTGAGCCCCGATGGCAACAACTGCACGTTCTCGTACGAGGTGCTGGGCTACATTCCGCTGGACGACGTCGTCGGCATCACGTCCATGGTGAACCCCAACACCAACGAGACGTACGCTAACTACTCCGAGTTCTGTCAGGCCGGCGGTGTCGAGTACGAAGTGGTGCTCAACGACGACGACACGCTGGACGTGATCACGACCATCCCGTTCTGGGAGAACCCGGGCTCGTACGAGGCCAATGCCGAGCGCATCACGACCATGGTCCAGATGTACCAGGACATGGTGGCAGCCACCACGTTCGAAGCCAGCACGGGCCTCATGTACGCCATCCCGACCGTCGAGGAGCTCGTGGCCACCAACCCGCCGTGCTACGTCAACAGCGAGACCTGCGCCAAGGCCGAGTTCGGCTGCTCGCGTGAGCTCTACTCGCAGCTGTGCTTCGTCTGCGAGTCGGCCAGTTCGTCCTGCGTCGTGAACCCCGATCTGGCCAGCGCCAGCGGCAGCGTCTCGGTCTCGTCCTCGGGCAGCGACTACGGCTCGGAGTCGTCCACTTCGGAATCGGCTTCGTCCGCCTACGGCTCGGAATCGTCCGCTTCGGCTTCGACTGGCTCGGCCACTCAGGCGTCTGAGGCCAGCGTTGCTGGAGAGTCTGATTACCAGGCTTCGTCCACCGGCAGCTCCGCCACCGGTTCGCCCGCCAAGTGCAAGAGCCAGCTTTAAATGGCGACGATTTAGCGACCGAAATCCAAGATTTTGCACTAAAACCCATTTATTTTCTCACGAATTATGCGTTTGTTTGAGACCTAAATCTTGGAAATAAAATTTCCGTGATTCGGGATCGGTGACGGCGCTGTGTTTGATTGCTAACTGTACCTCGATCTGACGAGATACCATTCCAAAAGCAGGTGCAATCTTGAAATTTTGTCCCTTCACAAAGACGTGGTGCCATGTACCTGGTTTTGGCAAGCCGCAAAACTGCCTTGGTGGATCGATGGGGGCTGGGGAGACACCTGTTGCGGCCGACTGTAGCGCTTCGGGAATCGAGGTCATGGCTGGTCCCGTGGGGTCGCTGGACGACCGCACGGCCGCATACTTCCAGTCAGTGATCCAAGATGCACAGGCGCCTGTAATCTGCGGCATAGCCGGTGGAGAGAAGGGCAAGGCCATCTTCGCGACGCAGGACGTGCCCGCACAGTCGCGACTGTGGACCGAGTCGCCGTATGTGGCCATGCGCCACGAGTCGGGCGACCCGTCGTCTACCCCGACTGCCAGCATCCGCAGTGGTCAGCTACCGTGCTGCGCCCACTGCTTCGCCCCACTCCTGCATTCGTACCAGTCGCTCTGGGACGACCTTGTGGAGCGCCACAACAAAGCCACGTCTTCCGCACCTGTGACTTCCCAAGATCTCAACCAAGCGCTCGCGGCCGCAGGTGTGGACGTGCGGTCCTGCGGCCTTAGCGGCCCTGGGGCCGAGTGCGTCTGTGGGGCTGTGTACTGCTCACGTATGTGCCAGACCCAGGCCAGCCGCGAGTACCACACGCTACTGTGTCCGAGGGACGACCCGGCTGCACCCATGCAACGCTTCGTGGCTCATCTGCGGCAGACCAACGACATCTTCCTGCTGGCCGCCAAGGTGATCGCGCGCGTCCTCAGCCACTTCATCGTGTCCCGCGACCCCATTGCGGCCTGCGAGCCCGTCAGCATGTTCTACAAGCGACCGCGGCGTGTCCCCATCAAGACTGAGCCGCACTCCGCCCAGCCGCAAACGCAATGCGTGTACGACGTGGACGACATGCGCGGCCCGTGGCCTGTGGGCTTCGAGACCTATTGCCTGCAGGAGCTGTTGTGTCACACGCATGCGCTGCTGCTGCAGGCGCTCGATTTCAATCTGGGGCGGTTGGAGCGCGAGCAGCAGCTGCAGGGCCTGAGTGCGGCCGAGATCTGGGCCGCATGCGGTTCCGTGCTCACGCTCGAGTTCTTCGCCGAGCAGTTGGGCTCCTTTGAGGCCAACAACATCCGTCTGGACGTGGACCACCCGTTCAAGGCACTGCTGGAGCTGCTGGACCCGGACGTGTACAACGAGGGCGGGGCCGCAAGTGTGGCCGCTGAGGCCGCCGACCGCATCGGCCGCGTGCGGACCGCATTGGAGCAGACCCAGACGCTGAGTCTCGAGGACATCGACGGCACGGCGCTCTTCCCCATCATCTGCACCATGAACCACAGCTGCCGGCCCAACTGCACCGTGCTGTACACCAACAACGGCGACGCGCACGTGGTGGCTGTGAGGGACATCCGGGCCGGCGAGGAGCTGTGCATCTGCTACGTGGATATCGACCAGGACCTGGCGGCCCGAGAGGCCAGTCTGCGCGAGTACCGCTTCACGTGCGCGTGTCTGCGCTGTCTGGAGGAGCGGCAGCAGCAGACGGACGAGGAGAGCGACCACAGCAACAGCGTGGCTCTGGAGCAGGGCGAGTCCATTGCGGTCCGGTCCTGAGGCCGTGAGTTCATTCATTTCATTGTCAATAAAGTGCATTCAATCCGCCTGCGTCTCTCTCTTACAGCGCGTACGTCGCGGCCAGGCCGGCGATGCCGTTGAAGAGATACGTGTGGTTGAGCGGCACGAACTGGTGCGTGATGATCTTGATGGCCTCCTGTGCGGCCACGCCGCCCATGAGCGCCGCCACGTTGTGCAGCTCCACCTCGCAGGACCGCGTCATCTCCTGCGCGTGGGCGTCAGTGATCCACTCGGCCACCGTCGCGTTGGCTCCGGCCAGCGTCTTGGCCTTGGCCACGAGCCACGCGCCGTCCTGCGCGCGTTCAGCCTCCAGAGAGCCCGGGAAGCGCTTGACCTCGGACGCGAACGCGCTCACGGCCCGCAGCATAAAGTACCAGATGAGCGGCGACTGCGTGGCGTTCTCCTCCTCCAGATCGACGGCGTCCAGCTCCACGGCCTTGTGCTCCTCTGCGATCGTGCGCGTGTCCAGAACCTGCCACAGCAAGGCGTTAGCGTCTCCATCCGGCCACCAGCAGAGCCATCGAGCCATCGTACGCCCAGATTGTAGCAGTTCTTGCAGAACGCCTCGACTTGCTCCGTGGAGATGCGGTCCTGCGGCAGTCCCAGCGCCTGGAGCTGCTGCTGCACGAAGCCCTGGACCTGCGCGGCGTCCTGCTTGGCCTTGGTCACGTACACGAGCTGCAGCGCCACGTACGTCTCGGTGGACGCCGTCATGTCAGGCACCACGCCCGTGAGCGGCAGCACGCCGTCGTTGGCGTCCACAAAGTCCACGAGGCCTCGCGCCAGGAACCAGAAGTCGGCGCTCTGGGCCGAGAGCTCTCGCGTGCGGGCGGCCTGCAGCACGGCCTGGCACTCGTCCGGCACCAGCGGCGCCACGTAGGCCTTGTAGGCGTGGTCCAGCGCCTCGAGGAAGTTGACCTCGTGGCCGTCGCCGCCCCAGGCCATGGACTTGAGCAGCTGCTTGAACTCGTTCTTCTCGGGGAACGTGCTGCCAATAGTCAGAGTCCGTCAGTCAAGAGAGAGAGCTAGACAGACAGAGGCTGGCGTACCGAGGCGGCTGGTCGTCGTGCGAGGCCTTCCAGGCGTCCGTGGCCTTGAGCAGCAGCACCACGAAGGGCACGTGGGCGTGCTCGATGGTCGAGAGCGACTCGAGCTCAAACTGCGCCGCGTAGGCCTCCAGCGCAGGGAACGGCTTGGACAGACGCAGCTCGTGGATCGGAGGGTCGTTCTTGGCGTCCACGATCGTGTGCTGCGCCGCCTGCAGCCGGAAGGAGCCCAGCAGTCCGTACGAGTTCACGACCTGCCGCAGAGAGCCAATGTGAGAGACCAGAGGTGGCTGGATGGAGCTCAAGGCCAGCACTTACCAGCAGCGGGATGTTCTTGGCGTAGCAGAGCTCTCCCAGCAGCAGTAGCAGCGCGTCGTCTGTCTGCGTGGCGACCACCATTTGGAACTGGTCCAGGTACTGCGGCTCTGTTGGCAGACCAGGCATGAGTCCTATGTCCATCGAGTGCGTGGGCCAGCTTCCTACCTGTCTGCAGCACCTGCAGCGGATCCGCGTGGCGGAAGTCCCCCTGCACGTCGGCGTTCATCTCCAGCAGCAGCTCGCTCACCACCTGCGCGCGCGACCGGCCGAGCGCCGCGTGCGTCACGAAGAAGTTGTTGGTCACATCGGCCAGCGTCACGAGCGCGTCGTCCAGCACCGTGACGCGCTGCACGCCGGGCAGCACGAGGTTCTTGAGTGTCTCGGCGCCCGTGGCCGACGCATGGAGCAGCAGCACGTGCGTCTGCGCCAGGCGCCGCTGGCCGTCCGGGCCCCAGAGCCGCAGCTGCCGGTCGTACTTGTCCATGAGGCAGGCTAATTGATGTCTGACCACGGGGGACCTTTGGCAGCGAATTTATGCAGTAGCACAGGGAAAGCACCCACACTAATCAGGAAGAACCCACCCAGACTAATCAGGAAGAGATGCCCAGATGGGTACACATTGAGATTTGATACTTAGTTAGAAGGAATAGCCTTCGAGCGTGGCTCGCGGGGCGAAGGCGCAGGAGCCGGCCTGGTAGGCGCCCACGTGCATGGCCATCTGTGCCACGGAGCAGCAGCCGCAGCAGCACGAGTACAGCAGGTCGTCCACGACCGAGCCTGGGATCTGGAAGAGCGCGCGGATGCGACCGCGAAGGCGCGTCATCCAGAGAGCGCTGGCCACGCTGACGAGGAAGCTGAGCCAATCGAAGAAGGCTGACGTGGTCACGGCTGCGATGAACGACACGAGCGCGACCATTCCAAAGGCCGAGGATACGATCTTGAAGTCCATGAGTCCCAGACGCGCCGTGATCTGGCCGATGGCGATGCCCGTGCACAAGCACGACATGAACGCTGGAGTATGAAGAGAGATAGTCAGTCATAGCGCTGAGTCTGTTGGATGGGCAAGACTGGAGTTACCATTAGGCACGAGACTGTCCACGCAGCCGCAGATGCCGGTCTTCCATTGGCCGAGGAGGATGCCGTTGGCGTCGAGATTGGGATCATGTGGCTGCCCATCGACTGGAATGGCTACGACCACGACTTCTTCACTTCCAATCGGCTTGGTTGGCGGTTCGTACTGCATCGTGACTGTTCAGACGGAGAAAGCGGGAGTTGGGAAGTGAGGAGAGCAGGTCACATGGGGAGCTAGCCGACCAGAAGCGGTCCCATGGTCCATATCCCCAGACCAGAAACCTCTATAGCAGCATCAACCTGGAGATCAACACTGATTTTAAACCAACAGCTGCGCAGCGGTCATTTTTGGCGTTGGGCTATAATTACCTCCAGGATTTTCAAGTCCTGTTCTTGTCGGTCGCTCTCCGAGCGAACAAGTCCAAGCTCACAACAGCTTTCTCCCCTGCTCGAGCGCATCTGCAGCATGTCGCCTCCAACGTTTCCGTTGTATGGCTACGAGCGGTTCTTCGCCATGGATCCCAACAGCAGCGCCAAGCTGGCGCATGTGATGATCGTTCGAGGCGATATCCCAACTCTTGTGGCACATCTACCGGCAGCAGTGATGGCCACGTTCAACAAGCATCCCAAGATGCGCACGTCCATCCTGCCAGGCAGCATGCCTCAGAAGGCCATGGTCTATCCGCCTCTGAGCGACGTCGTTGAACTGGACAAGATGGTCACCGTCACTGAGCGAGAAGGTGAAGAGCAAGCCACGAATTGGACGTCGTTTGTGCAGGCAGAGTGCGAGCGTCGACTTGACCGCGAACACGATCTGCCGTACTATTTCCACGTGTTCGTGGATTCCAAGACGAAGCAGTTTGCGCGCGTGATGCTCTTCGCAGACCACTACATGTCGGATCTTCGCTCAGGGACGATCATTCTGAACGACGTGCTTCAACACGCCGCCGCTGCTGCAACAGCAGTAAAGCAGTCAGACGATTCGCTTCCCCTCCGTCCATCTCTGTATGAATGCATGCATTGGGTGAACCCCTGGCTCAGCGTTTTGCGTGAAGCGGTCTCCAAATGGGTGATCGAGCCCGTCTTCAACTTCGACCAGGACGGATTTGAGCCCTTGCTTCCCGTGGACGAGACAACGCAGCAGGACTTCCGAGGTGGTGAACTCGTTCCCAAGAATCCGAGTCTGGCGCTGTTCGCACAGGGAACTCCAGCCAATATGCAGCTAGCCTTGGCTCGGTGCGAAGAGGAGAGCGTGAGTTTGCAGGGAGCCATGATCGCTGCAGCCACTCTGGCCTTTGGTCTCGCGAAGGGTCACGGCAAGCTGAACAACGCTACACAGGAAGAGATCACGTCGACTTTGCATTTGAAGATGGACGTCAGCTTGGACATGCGCCGGCGTCTGAAAGAAACCACCTTTCCGGAAGACGTAGTCGGCCTGTACACCACGAACGGGAATCTGGTGTTCACGAGCAGCGAGGGAGTAAATGTGACGACAATCAAGTTCTGGGACGTCGCACGAAAGGCTGAGCTTGAATGGCATTGCTTGCTGGAAAGTCACGAGACGAAGCTTCAATCCATGTACGCAAACGAAGCGCTTCATGCAGGCACTCTCCACGAGTCAACGCTGCGCGTGACGCGAAGCATTCTGAGCGACACCACTGTGAACAATCTGGACGCGTATCCGTATGCGCAGCACTTGCAACTGGGCTCCAGTGAAGCCAACGCCATCGAAGTTGAAAACTTGCACGTCTACAACTCGCTGCCGTCGCTATCGTCTGCCACCATGCTGTTCTTAACTGCGGTGAAGGGCTTCAACTACACTATGATGCACAAGCTGGAAGAGGAGTCAGCTTCTGAGCTTTTCCACTGGTACGTGCAGTGCATGGAGAGCATCGGGACGTTCAGTCAGCACGATACGCTGGTGCAAGCGAGCGAAAGACTTACCTTAGCTTCCGAAGGCGCGTCAGTGACCCCGATCAGCACGAGCAATGCTTTCTAGGACTCATCAAGATACCTAAAATCAACTCAGCACCAGCATATATATCAATACATCGATCTCTTCGGTGCGTTTTATTGATTCTTGTAGCTCTACATTCAGATTCTTCACGAGACCATTATCAGTATGCATTATCAATACGGAGCAAAGCAGTACCCACGTAGTTGAAAGAAATCCACGTCTTCTTTAGCACACAGCCAAGATAGATTCAATGAGTCGAGAGCAAATTTCGTCGTGAGTTGGCATGTTTGAATCGCGCTGGAGGCGGTTGCGGACGTCCTCACGTCTCTGCTCGTTCCGCGCAGTGCTAATGAGAAGGTGCGCAATCCTTTTCCAAGTTTCACGTAATCCATGCACCGTTCCTGGTCGCAAGTGGGGGTTCATGGAAACCACCGTCTTCACACCACTGGTAGAGCTAGTCGGTTTTGATGGAATCGCATACAAAACACGCAGTCGTGACTCGGTTCGAGTTGCATTCACGTCCACACGAACCAAGACTTCGATCTGTGAAATGAAAGGTTAATGGAGCAAACCAGACATGGGAACAAAGAGTGCAAGCGTACCGAGTAGTTATCTCCGTTGGGTAGGTCGTGGGCGAATATCTTCATACCGAATTCCAGGTTCACCTTAGAATCCGAAAGAGAGTAGTACTGGAAAGTCTCGACATGTCCGACGTCAACCCCCGCATTTCCGCTCAACGGCATTCGAAACACCTGCTTGCGCACATACGCAGACGGCGGAAGTGCAGGTGCAGAGGCACCTGAAGATGGCGACAATGAGCTCTTCATGGGTCTCCATGCACTAATGTCGACGTCCATATTCCCGCTTTGGCGACTTCCAGCGTAGAAAAAAGAGCGCTCATCTGATAGCAGCACATCAAAAAACATTGATGGAGAAATCCTGGTGCCCAGAGATTCTTCAAGGGCTGTTGCAAAATCATGCGGTCCGCTTTCGAAGAACGGAACGGCAGTCGGCCTGAATGTATCATCACTGTTCGATTCCGAAGGCGTTGGGGAATAAGTATTCCAAGGCAAGAGCACTGGAAGCGATGAGACGCCTTCGTCAATAGTCGCTTTCGTAATACTTCGAATCAACCCAGTAACGAGCTCAATGGCAATAGTATATGGCTCAAACACTGGTACAGAAGGAACCGATGGTGGATTCGTCGAATTGACGACTTCCGTGGGTGCAACGCGTTGCTTTTGCTTCTGTTTCACAACAGACAGCAAGATATCGCATGTTCGCGTCACACCTTCCAATGCACCGGCTTGAATTTGCGACTCAAACATCGTGGGACGGGTAAAGTGCACTCCGGCCTTACACACAAACTGAAGCTCAGGGACGCTTGGGCTGACTTGTAACGCATCTGTTGCAACTTCATGCTCGACTTCTCGAAGCTCAATCAACGTTTCGACCGAAAAGCAGTTACTGTAAGGGATACTGAGCGTGTACATCTTGCCCCGCAGCGTAGCTGATTTTACTGATCCTGAAGTGGTGCTCTCTAAAACTCCGGAGTGATATTCATCAATGGCAACCGATTTCCACGACATATTGCTGTTGACAGCGGGGCATTCAGATGAATCGGCCACGGGAGGAGGACGATAGCACAGTTTTCGCAGTATCCCAAACCGAGGATGAGCGTGCCACTCGGACATGCTCTGTGTGCTGGAGACTCCGCCGCCTTCCGCTTGCATCTTGACTTTTTTCCGCGCTTCTTGCGACATAAAAAGGTCGAGAACGTCATCAATCAAGCAGTTTGCAATGGTCGTGTCGAGAACTGTGGTCATTTGGTCGTCTTGCAGCTGCAAAAAGCTTGCACTGGTGGCCACTTCATCATCAATCCAAGGGAGTTGCACTTGCGTCCGTACTCGTGACGCCAACACTGGTGGCTGGAAGCGGGTATCCAAGGCCGTGGGCAGCTCCCTCGGTAATGCATCTTGCTTGACAGCAGCAGAAGAAGACGCAAGTGCGGCAGCCTCGTCTGGTGCACGTTCAGTCTTCGTAAGGTACTCAAATGCCGAGAGATCCGATGCGTAGTGCAACGCCAACGCATTGGCAAAGTTCTTGGACAAGTAGAGTCCGCCTCTGTCTTCCCCATTGCTGCTGCTGTTGCTGCTATTGCTGTTTGTTCGCGAGGATAGCGGCAGACCATGACTGCTGTTGGTACGCCCATTAAGACTGCTTCGGCCATTGAGACTGCTTCGGCCATTGAGACTGCTTCGTCCATTGAGACTGTTGCGGTCAGTGTTGCTATTGTTGCTGCTTGATCGCACTCGTTCGGAGCTGCCAGCGCTCTGGAGTCGGTCGCTGGTGGAACGTCGGTCCTTGGCCAGCCACATGCCCTTGCCGAAGCGCGCAGAGCACAGGATCAGATAGATCGTGTTCGATCGCTGGTTGGGCTTCTTGGTCGCGCCTTGCAGCGTGTCGTCTTCGTCCGGGCACTCCACCACGCGGAAAGCTTCCCAACCGGCCAGTTTCTTGCTGCTTACGATGACTTTGCCCACGAAGTTCTGGCCCAGGAACCGCTGGTAGAGCGTGGACTGGAAGCCCCAGTGGTGCGTCTTGCCCTTTGCGACGTGGAACAGACACGAGGCGTCCGGAGTGGACGTGAGCGTCACGCGGTGGTGCTCCGTGGCCTTGAGGAACTTGCCCGTGGTCGGGTCCATGAGGTAGATCGGTCCGTCGGAGCGCGGGAAGACGTGGTCACGCAGCTGCTCCTTCACCTGATCGTACAGAGACGACTTGCCGTTCGTCGCCAGCAGCGCGTTGGAGCTGGACGGCAGCATGGACGTCCGATGCTGCGGTCGTCGCTTGTTGCCCAGCGACGGGCCGGCGCCCAGCGCTAGTGCGGCCGCGGTCTGCGCCGGGCGGCTGTTGGCCCACGAGTCTCCGCCGCAGGAATTCATGAGCTCCGCTCGTGCGGCTGCCAAGGCTGAGACGGCCGCGTCATTGTCCGACTGGTCGCCGTTGAGGTCGCCCTTCCACTTGAGCGTCTTGGCCAGGAAGCGCAGGCCGCGGCGCTCGATGGCGTAGTTGAGCGCCAGCAGCGTGGGCAGCAGCGCCCCGAAGCAGACCTGCAGAGCCGTCATGTCCAGCGGAAGCAGCCTGCGGCCCAGCGCCAGCAGCAGCGCGCTCGTGCACAGCGACGCCGCCGCGCGCTCCAGCGGCCCCATGTTCAAGTCGAGATATCGGCAACTGACGCTCTGCTTTCATGCGCGATTACGCTGTCATTCTTTTCAGCCAATCATAGAGTGGCAATAGGTAATGGAAGCATGTGATTGGATGTATTGTTGTTTTGGAAAGGACTGCGATTGGAGGATATTGGTAAACAGGCGGGATTATGCTCCGAATGGGGCTAGGTGTCGTCGCGAGCGCAACGCGGCATCATTTGGAGCCCCCCCCCAATTGGAGTCGATGGCGGACCCTTGGGCTCAGCCGCGAGAGGACGAGCGCCTGCGCCAGCAGAGCGGCATGGGGCAGGGCTTCTCGCTCATGCCGCCGCCCGCAGGATCGGCCTTTGACCTCAGCATGATGCAGATGCACCTGCCGCCGCCGCCTCCGCTGGGAGGAATGCCCTGGGGCGCGCCCGAGGCCTCGATCATGCGCGACCAGATGAACATGCAGATGGCGGCGCTCTATCAGCAGCAGCAGCAGATGCGGCAGGCGCAGCCGCTGGCTCCGTCCGGCAGCGCTCTGCTGGCCATGCTGCATCCAGAGCACCAGGCCCCGCCGCCCATGGGTCGAGATCCGTGGGCCAATGCCCCCATGGCTCCACCGCCGCAGCCGATGCACCAGCAGCAGAGACAGCTGCGCCACCCCTCGCCAGGCCCGAGACGGTCGCCGTCGCCTGTGAACCCCAACGGCTGGGACCGCGACGCCAGAGCCATGGGCCGCCGCTCTCCGCCTCGTGAGTCGAATGGCAGCGCCGTGTCCAGCGTCCAAGTGGCGCCGGCCGTGACCAAGCCGAGCGAGAACATCAAGGTGCAGGTCTCTCTGCTGGTGGAGGAGTGCGTGCCCGGCCGCATGCTCATGGTCGGGCTCTTCCGCCTGGGCCAGAACTCGAACGACAAGCCGATCTTCGTCAAGCAGGTGCTGTTCGAGAACAAGCTCAACCGCAAGTTCCGGTCGCTGCAGACGCGCATCACGTTCCGCGCGCCCAGATCCGCAGGCGAGTTCGAGTTCCGCGTGTTCGAGGAGCTCAAGCGCAAGGACCCGACCAAGGAGGCGGCCGCGCCGGTGTACTCGAGCGCCACGATCGCCAGGAGCAACAAGCTCAAGGTCTGCATGGAGTACGCGCACTTCATCGAGCTGCTGCGCGGCGCGAGAGACAAGTTCCAGAGCGGCCGCGACCAGCAGGACGCCAGCGTGGTGCTCAGCAGCCTGCTGTCGCTGCTGCGGCTCGTGGACCAGATCGAGGTCGTGTTCCTGCACGGCCACGCCGTCTTCGGCGACCTGGTGACCGACTGCCTGGACCTCGTGGCCATGGACGCGCAGTCCGTCGCGAGCGCCTTCCCGCCCAGCGAGTCCATCCCGAACCCGATGGAGACGTTCCACGGCACGGTACGCAACCTGCTCAATGGGCTCGAGGGCAACGAGTTCGCGCTGCAGCTACTGTCGCTGGAGCACGTGCAGCAGCTGCACCGGTTCCAGCGCGAGCTGTACTGCTCCGTCAGCGGCTTCTACTTCCAGAGCCAGCAGGACAAGGCCGTCTTCTGGAGAGACCACTTCGGCGCCGATGCCATCGCTCTGAATGACGCTGAGAAGACGCGCGAGCTGCTGCAGTCGGCCTTTGTGACGCAGAGCCTGACCCAGTGGATCCAGAGCGAGGCCGAGCGCCTGATCCCGGACAAGGTCACGTTCCAGCGCACGCGCCAGACGATCTACGACCTCGTGTACGGCCACGTGATCGCCAAGCTGTCGCTCAAGGCCGATCTGGACGTCTTCGGGTCGTGCGCCAACGGCTTCGGCACGGACGAGAGCGACATGGACCTGTGTCTCGTGCTGGACGCGCCCACGAGCATGCAGGACAAGCAGCACCTCCTGCGCCAGGTGCTGGAGCTGCTGGAGATGCGCCCGGACCTGTTCTCGGACGTGGACTCAAGTCGCCTTACGGCGCGTATCCCGATCGTCAAGTTCACAATGCGCGAGTCCGGCATCGAGTGCGATCTGTGCGTGGAGAACGTGCTGGCCCAGCGCAACACGGCGCTGCTGCGCGCCTACGCCGAAGCCGACGCCCGCGTGCGCGTGCTGGCGTACGTGCTCAAGCGGTTCGTGAAGCAGCGCCGCATGAACTGCGCAGCGGAGGGCACGCTGTCGTCCTACGGCTACCTGCTCATGCTGCTCCACTTCCTGCAGCGCCAGGACCCGCCGGTCGTGCCTGTGCTGCAGACGCTGCCGCCCAACTGGCAGGGCGTGAGCAAGTGCGACTGCACTCCTTCCCGCGTCTGGTGTGCGCTCGGCTCAGCCCAATGCTGCCTCAGCGAGCGCAAGGACGACATGCAGCTGCCGAGCGTGCTCTGCTCCGGCCCAAGCGACGAGGACTCAGGCGTGCGCACACGAGTGGAGACGTACTTCTTCGACCCGCTGGCGTTCCGCGATGCCGCGGAGAAGCGCGCTCTGCTGCAGAACTTTGGACGCCGCAATACCAGCAGCGTGGGCGAGCTGCTCGTGCAGTTCTTCGAGTACTACGGACTGCGCTTCGACGCGTCGAGAGAGGTCGTGAGCGTGCGCATGGCTCGCGATCTGCCCAAGGAGGAGAAGAAGCGGTCGCACCAGTGGCGCATGCACACGCGACTGAGCATCGAGGACCCGTTCGAGATCGGCTACGACGTGGGCCACGTGCTCAAGGGCTCGAGAGACAAGTACATCCGCCAGGAGTTTGTGCGCGCGTTCGCTCTGGTGGCGTCTGCTGCGAACAAGTGCGATGGAGAGACGAACGTGGAGGCGCTCATGCGGGAGATGAATGCCGAGGTGGTCGACGCGCCCTTCCTGCAGTCAACAGGCAACCGGTAGTCTTCAGTAGCGAGCAGTAGAGCCAAGAGATAGAGATGGGTACACTAATGACTGAGCCATGCAGTATGTTGTTGTTGCTATTGGGCGGCTGAACCTGGATCTATAATACCAGAAGAGCATAGTGAAGCCGTTCATTCGCATGCATCAGCACTAAGGAGCTTGCAGATCTTCTTTGCTCTGGTCGGAAACGTTTGGTAGTTGGAAATTCCGCAAGACAAGCAAAGATGGCCACGTTCACGCTGCTTTGCGCGCTGGTTGGAGTGCAGGGAAATCTCTGCGGTGTCAGCATTGAACGCACCAAGACGGTCAGTGACTTGAAGAACGCGATCGCAGCGGCGAAGAAAGACGTCATCAAGTGCGATGCGGATAGACTCCAACTGTTCCTGGCCAAGAAAGACGACGCGTGGCTGCTCGATGCAGACGAAGTCGCCACCAAACTCAAGGCTGGGATCGTCAATGGCGACATTCAGGCCATGATCAACGCGCAGGAGGCGATGAACGACTCGTGGGGTATTCAGGAATGGCTCGACGCCAAGCGCATGCCACCGCTGCAGACCAAACAGATCCACATACTGGTGGTGGTTCCTGGATTGGGCGGAAGGGCAATCAAAATCCAACGTCCTCTTGAGCGAATTGAGCGATAGAGCAGATTCAACGTGATGTGTCGGGAGAAAAATCATGCCAGTATTGAAAAGGAAACAGACCAGGATGGAAGCACGAAGCGGAAACGGCGGAATAGCGAAAGCTCTGTTCCGTATTCAAGTTTGAAGTGGACGGAAATTGAGCCTATTATGCCTATGGAAGCATGAACCGATTACTGTCGCTGATACAGACGCGGAGCAATTGCAGGATCGACTCGCGTTCTTGACCAAAGCGTGCGGCAAGGTGTTATCTGGAAACGAAGCCACGCGCCTATTTTTTATTGCAGCAGTCATTGAAGCAGTCTGTCGTCTGCTCGAAGATGTTACGATACTGGTCGAAGAGATAGTTGTCGGGGAAAATATCCACGTGCACGGGAAATTTGAGTTTGTGCTCAAGCGCGGAGACAAAAGGATCTCGATCATTGAAGCGAAACGAGTTGATCTTTATCAAGGAATGGCTCAAAATGTGGCCGGTTTAGAAGCTTTGGCGGACGTCGAACAGCTCGACGTGACGTAGGGCATCGTGACAACCTTTATGGATTGGGTTCTCATCATTGACAGAAACGACAAGATACAAAAGGACGACATAGAATGAAATTCGCGGACGACGTGCCCACAACAGAATCGCTCCAAGAAATCGTGGGAAAGATCTGCAAAATGCTTTCCGATCATGCTCCTGCCACAACGACACAATAATCGAGTTTTGGCAAATCCATTAGTAAATCTATTGAACGTTACTACCACTTTTCGAAGTCAATTTGGTCTTGAGTAAATTGTCAAGAGCGTTCTCATAGCCTATGACGATCCTGCTATGCTATTGTAATCATGCTTCCCTAAAAAGGCATAATGAATGGAATATATTTACGCACAAAGACGTTTCCTAGCCAGCACTCTCGTTCTTCAACTCAACGACCGTCGTGGCGCGTTCAATGCTGACAGCACAGGGATTTCCTGTACGCCAACCATCGTGAGTGGAATGTGATTGAAATCCTTTATGTCAAAATTGCGTAAAGCAGTTGATTGAGCAGCAAGTAAAGAGCCTAAAAATACAGTATAGATGGACGAGATGTTGTTGTTTCTATTGGGACCAGATCTATCGAGTGGAAGCTCAAGTGACGGACGTTTAATAATTGAACTGCTGGACCTGGAACTGCCAGGAGAGCACCAAGGCTTCTTCGGTGCGCAAATATTTTACATGCACAAAGTCTTTTACCGTGACGACGTACGCGGCGCTGCCTTGCGACACCACCTCCCGCAGGTTCCACCCGAGCATCTGCAGTCAGTCAGTCAATCAGTCGTCAGTCACTGTTGCAGTGAGTAGTCCATGCATACATCGCGTACCTGTGTACAGGCCTTGGCGTCCAAGTCCAGGCCGATGGACGGGGCAGTGGCCATAGCCATGACCTTCATGTCCTGGTGGAAGAGCAGCTCAAACACGCTGGGACGCACGCCTTCCAGACGCTCCTCAAACACGCGTGTCTTGGTCGCATCCTTCGTCGTCAAGCTGGCTGCCGCGGCCGCCGCATTGGCTGAGAGCGAACCAGCAACTGGTGCAGTCGCGGGTTCTCGCTTCACGACGGCCTGCTGGAAGTCCACCTCCTGCATGCTCTTCTTGATCAGCATCACGACCTGCCACTTGACCCGCTGGCTCTCGGGCAGAGCGTGTCGGTTCTCCCGCTCCTTCAGCTCCAGCAGCTCGGTCTGCTGTCGGGCCAGCGCGTGATTCACCTCCAGCAGCTTCTGACGCAGAGCCACGAGATCGTCGTGGTTGCGATCCAGAACAGCGGCGTTCGAAGCTGCAGACGATGGGGACGAAGACGATGAGACCAGAGCCGATGCGCTGGTGCTTCGAGTGGACAAAAGAGACTGCATCTCGCGCTGAAACGTGTCCACCACGTCCTGTAACCTGCCTGTGTACGCGTCCAGATGCCGCTTCTCGATGCGCCGCGCGACCATGGCGTGGGCCAGCTCATGCTTCAGGGCACGACACTCGGCGTAGTACCGCTCCTTCTCCTCGTTGCCGATCTTCCACTGCAGATCGGCAGTCAACGCTGGCGTAGCTGACGTCGCAGTGGCCGATCCAGTCACGGCAGAGGCATCAGCCGCAGCCGAGAGCGACGGCGGGGCTGGGCCCATGGTCAGAATGGACGCGTCAGTGGGGAAGTAGGACGAGTTCATGGGCTCGGCCTTCATGTGCAGATGGCTCAGATGGTTCGGATGACCGCCCGGGTGGTGGTGCAGAGGCAGAACCTGCGGTTGCTGAGAGGCGTCGTCCGCGTGATTGCCGTTCGTGACGCTGCTGCTGCCTAATCGCGTCTCCAGCGCCATGTTCTTGCTCGAGAGCACGTTGGCGCTGTTACTCTCCGAGGTCTTGGAAGCCGGACGTGTCGCGCGCTTGGCGCCGCGGTACGGAGCCGATCCTCCTGCGTTCTGACGGACTGTATCGAAACAATGTGAGTCAATTGGGCCGTAGGTTCCTGTGCCACAGCGCTACGTACATGGGTTTCTTCGCAGCTTGAGCACCACGGAGCTGCGCGAGGTCGACTTCAGACGGCCGATGACCGTTGAGAACTGCAGGCCGCGCACCGGAAGTCCCGAGACAGCCACGAGCGTATCGCCCACGCAGATACCGCTGTTGGCAGCCGGCGTGTCCGGCGCCAGACCCGTGATCTGCACGTGGTCGTCCACGCAGGCCAGCGTGAGACCGAGGCCGCCGTTGCGCTTGGTGATGACGCACTCGTACAGATCGCCCGACTGCGGCTCCTTCATCACCTTTTCGCGCGCGGCCGCCGCAGCTGCAGCCGCTGCCGCCGCACTGGAAACGCTGTTACTGGCGGAATTGGCTGCGCTGTTACTGCTGCTGTGGTCGTCGCCGAAGGCGTCAAAGCTCTTGCGCTACGGATCAGAGCACTCAACCGCTGATCAGCATCCGTTTCCAAAGCGCAGTGTTGGCAGCGAATGTCCACGCACCTTCTTGAGCAGTCCTGCAGGCCCGTTGTTCATCATGGCTTTGCGTCGCTCCTCTGCCATGCGCGCAGCGGCCGCCGCCATGGCGTTGCTGTTGGTCGCGGGCACGGACGTGGGCGGCGCAACACTGGAGGGCATGACAACTGGCGGCGCGACCGCCACTGCGGCCGGCGGCAGCGTGTCCGTGGCCAGCGCCGCACTCATGGCGGCCGTGACGGCCTGCGCGGCTGCGCTGTCGTCCTCTCCCAAGAGCGAGAGCGGCGGCACCATGGGGTTGGACAGTTCCGGCAGAAGCGACATGGGCGGCGACAACGCGCGCATCATGAGTCCCGGCGGCGGCGCCAGCGGCATGGTGAGCGACATGGTGCTGACGTCCGTGCTGCTGCTGCCTGCACCCGTGGAGATCGGCAGCGGGGGCGGAATGAGATCCATGATGTTCTGCAGGCATTCAGAGGCGGAGGTGAGTACAGACAGACAGGCGGATGCGGAGACGCACGTACGTCGGACAGCTTCTTCTCGTCCGCCACGACGGCCGCCAGCTGCTGCGCGAAGGCGGCCGCGTCGATGCAGAAGCTCGGCAGCGCGTCCATGTCGCTGCTGCTGCTGCTCGTGGGCTCCGTCGCCATCATCCGGAGGAATGACCGCGAGCCCAAGCGGCCGCGGTCTATTGGTGGAGGGGGATAGGACGACGAGTTTTAGCCAATCAGAGAAGGACAGCTTCCTGCAAACGGACCAAAATATAGCATCGTACATAGACGAGAAACAACGGTATTTGTATGTTGGGGACAAGTGTAAAGGAGTGGGACCGTAAACGGGGTACGCTGTATTACGCGTCCTGCAAGGATCTCGCGATGGCGTCAGCGATAGCTTCTTCGTCGAAGGACGCGTCGTCTTCAGTCGTCTGCTGGGTTGACTGCGTGGAGGAAGCAGCAGCCGCTTGAGGTGCAGGCGAAACAGCAGGAGCTGATGGGGCGGGAGCTGGCGTTGGATTGGCGGAAAACGCGGCTGGCGGAGCAGCAAACGGATTCGACGCGGCCGCGTAGGACGATGTGGACGGAGCTGATGGGGCGCCAAACGGTGATGCGCCTCCGCCCATGGGGAATCCAGCGCCGCCGCCACCTAAGAGCTGCTGTTGCATCATGGCCATGGCGTTGGGGTCCTGCATCATCTGACTGATCTGCTGCATCATGCCTGGGTTCTGCTGCAGACCCTGCAGCTGCTGAGCCAATTGCGACGGGTTCTGCAGTGCCTGGGCGATCATGGGGTTCATTTGCGCCATCTGCTGCATCATGGGATTGCTCTGCAGCATTTGCGCCATGGCCGGGTTCTGCAGCATCTGCTGCGCCTGTGCAGCCCAGTCGCCTCCACCGGCGGGGAAGCCGCCCATTGGGTTCGAGCTGAATGCAGGCATCGATGGCGCTGCTGGCGCTGAGGAGGCAGCCAGCGCCTCGTCCATCACGCGCTTCATGGCGACCAGACTCTCCCACTTCTCAGCCGTGGGCACAAGCACAAGATGGCCCTACGTGAATAAATCTCTATCAGTCAGCCAGCCATGCATAGCGCAATGGATCCAAGACAATGCTCTCACCTGCTCGACGCCTTCTTGGAAGCCCAGGATGCGCACGCACTCCATGCCGCGCGAGCGGTCGAACACTCGGCTCTGCAACGCAGCGTTGCCCAATCGTAGCTTGCGGTACTTGTCTTCGCTTGGGTGGCTGATGATGTTGGCGCATATCTTCTGCAGCGTCTGCACAGCCGTCGCGTATCCGGTCTCGTGGCGCATGGCCTGCAGAGCCGCTCGGAGTTGCGCCACAGCCGACGCACTCGCATTGACAGCAGCCTGAGGAGCAGCAGCAACACTAACTGGAGCTGGTGCGGCCGCACGTGCTGCGCCGGGCGTGAGCGTCAGATGCAGAGCGCAGCCCGAAGCCACGTGGTACTCAGTCAGCAGCTTGTCGTTCTGCAGGATCTGGCCTTGGAAGATCAGACGCTGCGCCGCCACTGGGAACCGCTGCGGGTCCTGCTTCTCCACCAGCTGCTTGAGCTGGAGAACTGTGGTGCTGGCCAGATCCTCCACGCTCAGCGCCAGCGACTCGGAGGCGCCGCTCACGAGCTTGATGGTCAATTGGGCCGTCGCCATCTTTTCTGCTTCTGGAACATGCAGGAGAGCTGACTGGAGGGGTCAGCTCTATTAGTAGCCGCAGCTGAATAGAAGGTCTGCTCTGAATAGAGCGCTTTGGAGTGAACCGCGTCGTTTCGGAACACCTGATCATGGCGCTTCAGGTAGCAGCGATCCCGACGCTCGTGCGCGAAGGTGAGCGATTGAGAGCACGAGCCAGAGCCTGTGAGTGACTGACTGAATGGGCTTGCTGCAGTGGACGCGCTGGTGCAGATGATGGCGACATCGCCCAGTTCTCAGAGCGTACGTACATTCATTCGTCTCTGCTCTAGAGATAACAACCTCAATTGTTATGCATTGGACGGACACAGGCCACACAGATCAATGCACGAGCTTCACGCGCTCTGGAGGAGATGGAGACCTTCCAGCGGTCGCTGCGGCCTGGACCGTTGCAGGCCATTGTGGTCAAACAGGTCGCTCGACTGCAGACAGTCATGGCGCAGCTGCAAGCGTCCGAAGCGGGTGGTCCTGCGCAATTGGACACAAAGCGGTACGCTTGTTCAGGTCAAACTGCTGGTTGCTCTTGTGCTCACGTGGCTTTGTACAGTCCGCCATGGTCGTCCCGAAGCTCAGCTGCAGGAGGCAAGAAGAAGGAGATCAAGATCCTTCGAGCGCCCAAGCCCATCTACAAATGGGAGCGAAGGCGCTTCCATCCACGCATGAGTTGCAAGCAGGAGGATCAGCCTCATGTCTCTATCAGCAGTCCGCATTCGCCACTAGCAGGTTAGATGTGATGGATCTCTTGTTTTGATTAAGCAGCTCACTCTGTGTCTCTGTAGACGTGGAGGACGACGCAGAAGAAGAGGCGGCCATGGAGCTGCGGCCGTGCACTGAGCCTGGCCACTACGTGCGCTCGTCCTCGGCCTTCGCCATCGTCCCAGAGACCATGCAGCTAGGCTTCGAGTTCCAGATCGTACTCACGGAAGACGAGCTGCGGTCGCTCAAGGTACCGTGGTGGCGTAATCAGCTGCTGGATGCTGTGATCTGCTCTGATCCGATCTCTCTCTAGTTCCAGAGGCGACGACTGGAGGCGGAGCGGCGCCATCTCCAGCGGCAGCAGGCCAAGCCCAAGTGCTGATACAATCCATGGATCAATGGATTGGACTGTGTGGCTGACCCTCTCTATAGTGTATAGAGAGCTGTCCCTCTGGCCACACGCCAGATGGGTTCACTGATTTTCCGTATACTATACACACATGTCTTGACTCAGTCATAAAGCAGTTGCTGGCTTTTCTATTTTCTAGAGCGTATACTATACGTTTCAGAGCCACATTGGTAACCCACTCACTCAGTTGTCTTCATGCGGCCAAGATGATGAAGGCCATGGAGAGCAGAGACCGCATCATGTCCGAGGCCGCGGCGCGTCTGGACCAGTACGACAAGCCGCAGCTGGACGTGGCCCAGCAGTGGCACGACACCGTCATCCTGCCGCGCCGCCGCTGGGACCCCAAGAGCAGCACGTGGCACATGGTGGAAATGGGCGAGGACCCGAGCGGCAGCGAGCTCTTCCCGGTCTGGGCCACCAAGCTGCGCGACCTCAACAAGTTCGGCATCGGCATCGGGCTCTACTTCCGCCTGCTGCTGCAGCAGGGCCTGCTCATGTTTGTGCTGGCCACCGTGTCCGTCCCCAGCATCCGGTACTTTCTCAGCGACGAGTACTCGGGGCCGCTCGAGGAGCGCCGGTACAACAACCGCACCGTGGACATCCGGCTCTGGGGCTCGGCCGTGTGCACACCGGCCAAGGGCTACGAGCACGCCGACTCGCGCGACGACTGCCCCATCAAGCCGCTGCAGTTCTACGTGGACTTTGTGGTGCTGGCCATCCTCTGCCTCTTCACGCTCGTCTCCGGCTGGTACCAGCGCGCCGCGCAAGCCTTCATCGACGAGCAGGAGCAGACTGCCGCGGACTACGCGGTCGTGGTCAAGGACCCGGACGAGGACGCGTGGGACGCGGACGAATGGCAGCAGTTCTTCAGCCAGTTCGGCCCGGTCAAGTTCGTCACTGTAGCCGTGGATAATCACGAGCTGCTCTCGTCGCTCGCGCACTTGCGGTACATGGAGGAGATGCTGCGCATGGAGTCGCCCGACCACGACCTCACGGAGCTGGCGCTGCAGCAGGCCAAGCACGGACCGCTGCCAACCGAAGCCGTGATGATCCCGCACTGGAAGCGTCTGGCGCAGAAGTTCAGCTTGTTCCGAGACCTGGCCTACTGGCAGAGGCAGGTCTACCACGAGCGCAAGTTCATCGAGACACTGGTGCAGACCAAGACGTACCGCGTCTGGTCCGTCTTCGTCATGTTCGACACCGAAGAAGCGCAGCGCCGCTGTCTGCGCGAGACCACCGCGGGGCTTTTCTGGACCGCGCTCGACTCCATGCGGTCCGTTGTGCCCGAGCACCTCCGCTTCCGCGGCACCAACACGCTGCACATCGAGCCTGCGGTCGAGCCCACGTCCGTTCAGTGGAAGAACGTCGGCGTGCGCTGGATCCAGCGGTTCTCGCAGCAGTTTATGAACCTCGTGCTTGTCGCTGGACTCATGGTAGGAGTGTACTACTTCATGCACGAGCTCAAGACCAGATTCATCGACGGAGGCGAGACCACGTCAAGCGACAGCTCAGTCGTCACGCACCGTCGCCAGAACCAGTACCTCATGGCCTACGCTCTGGTCTTCACAGATATCTTCGGCTGCAAGGTGCTCCACTACGCCAACTTCCTAGAACAGCACCAGACCAAGGAGCGCGAGCAGCTCTCGACCCTGAACAAGCTGCTGATCTACCGCGTGTTCAACGGCGCCATCGTCGTGTATCTGCTCATGGATTTCACGGACATGCTCTCGCCCTCCAATCTGCTGCAGATCCAGGCCATTCTAATCGCCAACCTCACGACCACGCCTCTGCTGCAGCTGCTGAGCATCTACGACCGCATGATGCGATTGATCTATGGGCCGAAAGCCAAGACCCAGAAGAAGCTCAACCAGTACTACTCCGGCACGTACTGGCAGCTGGCGGAGCGCTACACAGAGGTGACTAAGATCGTGGGCATCGCACTGTTCTACAAGCCTATTCTGCCCACGGGCGTGCTTATCACGTCGCTGTCGCTGTTCGTGAACTACTGGATCGACAAGTACTGCCTGCTGCGCAAGTGGAAGGTGCCGCCCAAGTACGACGGACTGCTGGCCAGGTCCTCCCGCTACCACATGCTCGGCATCGCCGTCACGTCGCTGGTCATGATGGGCCACTGGTACGACGGCTGGCCCTTCGACGCCCGAACCGAAGAGTCTGTGCTCGAAGCTCGACACACGAACCGCTCGCACATGAACTCGACGTTGTACAACCTGCTGGCGCTGGTCTTCCCATTCCCACGGACTTACCGCAGCGACGCCAAGCGGGACATGATGCGCACGCTGTGCTCACTCATTCTGGTGCTCACAGCTGTGGCCGTCGTGGCCGTGATCGTGGTGACGCTGCGCAACGCTTGCCGCCGGTACATCGTGGGACATCACCATGGCAGCAGTACCAAGGTCAGCCCCATCCGGGCCTCGCAAGTCCAAGGCCTGCACGCCTACGTGCCGTCGTACGAGTCGTGGTACTCGGACTTCCCCTACTTGTGCGTGCCGCTGGACCAGTTTGCAGCACGCTTCGTGAGCTGGTCGGGCGACCACGCGTCCTATTGCCTCGTGAACGACGTGATCGAGGACTCGGTGCTGTCGCAGTTCATTGGCGACCGGCCGCTGGAGCAGCTCTTCGGCACCTGCAAGCAGTTCACAGTGGCGGATGGCAAGCCGCAGGACAAGAGCGGGGCCATCCTGACAGAGTACAACGAGGTGGAGCTGGTCTAGCGAATCTATCTATTTTAAGCCTAATGTAACAGCAATTGGACTGACTGACTGACGTGGCACCGGAAGCTCATGGCATTGGCAGAAGCATGCGACGCGGCATCCGAAACGGCTGGGCAACGCAAGTCAGCGCCAGATCATCCGTTTCGCTTGAAGTTGCAGTTGGCTTGCGAAAGGGCGTGACGCTCTCCTGGTCTCAGTCTCTCATCATTCGCCCAGTTGCCTCCTCCGGCCCAAGCCAAGATGAAGCTCCAGCTGACCTTGGCGCTGGCGCTGGGCTGCACTGCCTCCGTCTCGGCCTGCACCGTCATCGCCGTGGGCAACAGAGCCACGATCGATGGCTCCACGCTCGTGGCGCACACGGACGATGCCGGCGGAGCGGCTGCCGATGTTCGTCTTGTGCGCGTTCCAGCGCAAACCCACGCGCCAGGAGCTCAGAGGGCGGTCTACAACTTCTTTGGAGGCTACCCTCGCCTCGTGAGTCTGGAGCGTGGGCCGCAGTACCAGCCGGACGAGGACGAGAACGAGCAGCTCATGACGCCGCTGGGCTTCATCCCGCAGGTGGAGCACACGTACGCGTACTTCGACCAGGACTACGGCATGATGAACGAAGTGCAGCTGAGCATCGGAGAGAGCACGTGCGGCGCCAAGACCGTCGGTTGGCCCACAGACGCTGGTCCTCACGGCAAGAACCTCTTCGGCATCGCTGAGCTGACCAAGATCGCGCTCGAGCGGTGCGAGTCTGCCCGTTGTGCCGTCCAGACCATGGGCGATCTCGCTGTTCAACACGGCTTTTACAGCGAGGACAGTGGCGATCCAGCGCATCCGGACTTCGGAGACTCGGCCGAAGCACTCGTGATCGGAGACCGCTTGGGCGAGCTCTGGGTCTTCCACGTGCTCACAGGGCCGCAGAACGCCAGCGCTGTTTGGGCAGCACAACGAGTGCGAGAAGACCACGTGACTGTTCTGGCCAACGGCTTCACGATCCGCGAGATGGATCTAAGCGACAGCGACTGGTTCCTGGCGTCGAACAACGTGCAGTCGTTTGCTGAAGACATGGGCTGGTGGAGTCCGGGCGACCGCTTCGACTTCACAGCTGCCTACGGCTTCGCGGACAAGGACGCCATCGGGCCTCTGTACACGGGTCGTCGCGTCTGGCGGGTGTTCGACGTGCTGGCGCCGTCGCTCAAACTCGACGCGCGCCTTGGCAGCTTCTCGCAGTACGCCACATACCCGTTCTCAGTCAAGCCGGATCGACCAGTGGAGCTAAATGCCATCATGGAGCTGCTGCGTGACCACTACGAAGGCACAACTTACGACATGACCAAGGGCATCGCGGCCGGTCCTTTCGGCGCTCCTGTGCGCTGGAGCGGCAGCTCTCAGGGCATTCTGGGCGGATGGGAGCGACCGATCTCCATGCATCGCACAATGTTCAGCTTTGTGCTGCAGTCGTTTGGGTCGTCACTGCCGGATGCTCTGGCCGGTACTGCCTGGTACGCTCAGGACGCTCCGCATGGCTCGGTCTACGTCCCATTCTCCTGCGCTCAGGAGAAGATCCCGGGATCGTATCTGCTGGGCAAGCAGAGCGAGTTCCACCCGCACTCGGCCTGGTGGGCGTTCAACTTTGTCAACAACTGGAGTCTTCTGCGCTTCAACGCCATCAACCAGGACGTCAGAGCTGAGATCAATGTGCTGCAGCAGCAGGCTTTCGCCAAGCACCAGCAGCTCAAGACCATGGCGCTGTCCAAGCTCCAGGAGAAGGACAACGCGACTGAGCCTGCGGATGGGGATCTGATCTCGTTCTTGGAGCGCGGCCACAATGAATTCGCCTCGCGTGTGGTGGACCACTGGTGGCAGTTGGCCTGGACACTTGTGGCCAAGTACAGCGACGGATACGTGACTACGGGCGAGCAACCAGGCTTCATGGCGTCGCCTGGCTACCCGACCTGGTGGCTGCGTCTGAGCGAGTTCTCCAAGTGGCCTGGCGATTCCTTCGCGCCCAAGATGCTCTACACGCACAAGAAGCTCAAACGCGTGGACAGCTCCACTTCATTGGACGCCCAAGAGCAGCAGCAATCCTCAGACAGCTTGGTTGGACTGGCTGCGCTGGGCTGGCTCGCTCTAGGCGCCGTGCTGGGCGCTGGCTTGCTGGCACTGATCCAGAAGCGCCACCGTCGCGAAGGCTACGCGTCACTCAAGTAGACAATCAGTCCCATCGCCATCCCTTCTCACGCATCCATTAATTAACTAATACTACAAGAGAAATGAATGCTAGACGACCAGGAAGATCTCTACAGCCACCAAGACCAGGACGATCCAGGGCAGCGACGCTGGTCGATTGGCTGCGGCCGGCACCACGTACTCTCTGATGGAGCAGCGACTGAAGGTCGTGTTGACAGCCGTCTCCCACGCGCCCTTAACGCACGCGGCCTGCTTCAGTGGCATACTGGAGTTGGCCGTGGCGTTCTCCTGGGCCTCGGTCACGCACGCGATGTTGCCACAGACGTTCTCCAGGTACGGCCGGTACATGTACGAGTAGACGCACTTGTCCGCCACCTCAACGCACAGCGAGCGGCAGGGCGGCAGCGGCAGCATGGAGCTGTCGCTGTTGCTGCTGGCGCAGGAGACCCGGGCGCCGTCCATGACGCGTTCAAAGGCGGCGGCCACCCACGCCAGGCAGTGGAAGTTCCATACGAGCGAGCGACACGTGGTCGTGTTCTTGAACTGGAGCTCGTAGCCGAACTGGCTCAGCGCCAGCGTCTTGGCGTCCAGATCTTCGCATACGCCCTGATTCTGCAGCTGGGACGTCGCTTCGCTATCATATTCAGCCGCATTCACCAGCGTGAGATAAATGGAATGAAACGGGATGCGATAGTGGAAGCCACGTGACGACCAGACGACCGGCACCTGGCGCACTTGTGCAGTAATCGCTTCTTTGCGACGCATTCAGTACCTACCGCGTGTATCCCTCGACCGGATCGAACAGCATCTTCCCGTTCATGGCCGTGCAGTACTGCAGTCCGGCACAGACCGCGCAGGTCGAGGAGCTAAAGTCGCCGATCTCGGCCTGTACCGACGTCAGAGACAGCGCGAAAAGCGCCCACAGCATCAGCACTTTCCTGCGCATCCGGATCTCCATGTCTTGGCATCCAGCGATGGGCCAGTCGCCCTCAAAACGCATCGGCAGAGAGCCGTCCCTCCACTCACCATTTTAAGATCTTGGTGACGACGCTTCGCGTGCCCATCCCCTTCATTCGTACCCCCAGAGTGGTACACCCTCTTCTATGCGGTATGCTTTCGTGTCAGGATCCACTGTACACGTCGCCCAGGCCGCCCAGTGACTGGCTGCGTGGGTGCAGCGCAGAGTGATTGTCGAAATGGCCAATGGGAAGAGTGGGTCCCACATCCGCATTCGCGCCCAAGAGCTCAGGTCTCTTCACAAGCCATGCAGCCCACGGAGCCCGCCGTTGCCGCGTACTTCAGCCAGCTCGTGCAGAGCCAGATGCACCAGGCGCCCGTCGCCTGCGGCATCGCCAGCGACAAGAAGGGCAAGGGCATCTTCGCCACCAAGCCGCTCAAGGCCGGCGAGCCCATCTGGACCGAGGCGCCGTTCGTGGCCATGCAGCATGAGGACAACAAGGTAGGATCTCCATAGCGCGGCTCGTGGCTCATTGGTGCATGGCTCATGGCTCTCGCAATGCAGGAGTTCGTGGACTGCTGTGAGAACTGCTTCGTGCCGCTGATCAACAGCAAGGAGTGCTGGGAGCGCGTGACGCAGTCCAACGCCGACGCGACGGAGGACGTGGCCACGGAGGCCGACTTCGAGGACGCCATCGCGTTCCTGCAGAAGGAGGGCGGCAAGAGCCCCGAGGAGAGCTACTTCAGCGTGTTCAAGCTGGCAGCCAAGCAGGTGGCCTGCCCCAAGTGCCCCACGGTCTACTGCTCCGAGGCCTGCCGCAAGACGGCGCTTGAGACGCACCACTCGCTGCTGTGCGCCTACACAGAGGACAACAATACGACGGCCATGGGCCACTTCCTCAACCACACGCTCGGTGCGTCGTCTGAAATGGATACATTTGGATCCCAACATGGCTAACCTTTTGGATGTGCTTAGTCACCAACGAGATCTTCCAGCTGGCCGCCAAGGTCGTGGCCAAGGTGCTGCTGCGCTTCATCTCGACCCACGACATGGGCCACGCGCGCGAGCCGGTCGACATGTTCTGCAAGCTGCCGTGGTGGGAGGTCATCACGTCGGAGGAGGACCTGGAGGACGAGAACGAGACGCTCGAGCAGTACCAGGACCGCTTCAAGGGCCTGCTCACGCAGACCTTCGAGCACTTCATGAACGGCCTGCGCGAGAACCTGGCCACGCTGCAGGCGCAGGACGCGCTCAACGGGCTCTCGGTCGACGCCGTGCTCGGTTCGTGCGACGAGGTGCTGAACGTGGACTTCTTCAGCCGCGTCGTGGGCATGTTCGAGATGAACAACATCAGCATGGAGATCGACCACCCGTTCCACGCGCTGGGCGAGGCGCTCTCGGAGGCCAGCGCCGAGGAGAAGAAGGAGATGCCGTCCATGCTGGCGCGCGTCAAGGCGGCGCTCGAGAAGTTCGCGGCCGACCACAAGCACGTCTTCCACGGTTGCTGCGACGGCGACGACCACGAGGGCCACGCGCACGACCACTCGCACGACCACGATCACGCCCATGACCACGACCATGAGGAGGACGAGGACGAGCTCTACGACATGGACGACGACTTTGTTGGCGTCGAGGGCACGGCGCTGTTCTCCGGCATCTGCACCATGAACCACAACTGCGACCCGAACTGCACCGTGCTGTACACCAAGGACGGCTCGGCCCACGTCTTCGCCGTGCAAGACATCAAGGTTCGTTCTGCTGGCCGTGAGGCGATAGGAACGTGATGACTCACTGTGCTGTGTGTGTGTAGGAAGGAGAAGAGCTGTGCATCTCGTACATCGATGTGGATCAGGAAGTGGGCGATCGCCAGGAATGCCTCCGGTACGTAGCCATGATGGTTTCTCTCGCTCTTTCCAGCCCATGCACTCATTTTGTCCATGCGATGCAGCGAGTACCAGTTCGTGTGCGATTGCGTGCGATGCCAGGAAGAGCAGAACGCCTAAAGATCTCCAAGCCATTCAGTTTGCCCATCTCCCCTGAGTTACATTTTTGACCTTTTTATCCCATCAAACCCAAAAACCCATCTTCAACTGATTTATCCTCGTCTGATCAAATCAAAAAACCCATCCAGCGGAACACGCGGAGAACAAGGAAAGAACTCCTCAATCAAACGGACGCCGTCTGTCTGATCCGCGTCCGATTGAAAAAAAACGCCCCTGGACGTCCACTCTGCTTGGATGATGATGGCCAAGACCAGCCGCCCCGGCGCCAGGCGCGTGGCTCTGGGCCTGCTGCTCCTGCTGCTGCTGCTGGTGCGTGGTCCTCTGGCTCATGCCGACGCCTCTGTGTCCGTGGCTGACTGCTCGTCCAACTGCGTCCACAGGTGACAGGACTCTGGCGCAATGCCTTCGTGCTGGCTCTGCTGCTGCTGCCGGCCTCCGTCTTCGCCTCGTGGGTGCTCCGCCAGCAGCAGAACCACGGCGTCACGTACGTCTACCGCTCTCTCCTCTGTCTGGCGCTGTGACTCTTGAGCTGAGCATCGTGCTGTTGACGCAGGGACCGAGAGCTCAAGCAGCTGCTGTTCTTCTTCCTGGGCGGCATCTTCCCCTCCACGCTGCTCGCCCTTGTGGCCCAGGTCGTCCTGGTGCCGCTCTGGACCGCCGTCTGCTTCTACGACCAGCGCGAGTCCATCCACAGCCAGCTGCAGTCCTATCTGAACGCCACCGAGTCGGCCGAAGGCTCCGGATCGCTGGCCATGGCCGTGCCCCACGCGCCGCGCCTGGCAGAGCTGGTGCAACAGCTGCACGTGGACAAGACCGTCGGCTACTTCGTGTTCCTGCTGGCCATGGCCTTCGTGGTGGCTGCGCTCGTGGAGGAGTTCCTCAAGCTCTGGCTCGTGCAAGGCTCGTGGGGCTGCTGCTGCTCGTCCGCCCCCAAGACCAACGTGGCTTTGGGCTCGCGCCGCTCCAGTCTCAGCAGCCAGAGCAGCCGCACGTGGCTCTGCAGCCCACAGCGACTGTTGTACCACCCGCAGCGCCACTCGAACCACTCGTTCGTGGTCTTCATGGCCGTCGTCGCCGGCGCGCTCGGCTTCTCGTTCGCCGAGAACGTGGGTTACACCTTCGCGGTGCCGGACTTCCAGGGCCGCGTGGCTCTGGCGCTGATGCGTAGCGCCATCAGCACTTCGCTGCACTGCGTCTGCGGCGGCATCACGGGCGTGCGACTGGCTACGCGACTGCAGCAGGCGCGTCGAGTGGGCAGCGGTGGTCTCTCGCCCAGCGCCAGTGCCATGGCCCAGCTCTCGACCTGCAAGGGCAAGCTGGCCGTGTTGCTGCCTGCCATTCTGGTCCACGGCACGTTCGACCTCCAGGCCTTTCTATTGGCAGCGTTCATACCGCAGGACACGATAGAAAAGCACCAATGGGGCTACGGGCTGGCCCTGCCGCTGGGCGTGGCCCTCGCCGTGATCGTGGCCAGCGCGTGGTACATGCGGCGGATATTGCATGACATGGAGCAGCGCATGCACGAAGGGCGATACATCCAAGTGGCCGTGGACCTCGAGTCCGGTCAGCGCACGAGCATTCTGAGCGACGAAGAGGACGACGACCTAGACGACGACCTGGACCAGGAGTTTGGCGAGCGCAAGGCGCGTCGCGTGTTCAATATCTAGAGTTCCCTTTGAGTTTCCATCGTCTCTTGCTCCGTCTCATCCCTGCGTTGGACAAAAGCTTTGACGAGAACAAGCCAACCCAGATTACGCTGGCTATTCCCAGCCCCGACGCGTTTCGCTTGGGACAAGTTCTCTGGAAATAGCGCCGTCCTGATCGGTCCTGACCCACGAGAGCGGCCAAGAGTCCATCCTGATTCATCTCCCAATTTGCCTTCAAGCGCCTTCCGCCTCCTTCAGCTCGCTCTCAAGATGGACTTCCAGCCGCCCACCAAGGAAAGCGACGTGGCTGTCGACATGGGCGACAGCAACACCGGGGCCGACCACAACGGCATCGTGCTCGGGCGCTGGAAGACCAGCATCTTCGGCTGCATGGACACTCTCGTGCCCAACGGTAAGCCATCCAACCTGCACAGAGTGAGAGGCTCTTGACTCACGCTCTTCTGTCGCTGCAGCCATCATGTCGTGCTGCTGCACGGGCCTCTCGGTGGCGCAGATCTCGGCGCGTCTGGGCGTGATGGACTTCAAGCAGGTGCTCGCGGTCTTCGGCGTGCTCTACCTCGTGGGCCTCATCAGTGCCGTCGCCGACTCGGACTTCTTCGACTGGCTGCTGGCGCTCTCGAGCATCGCGGCCGTGCTGTGCATGACGCGCCTGCGCTGGCGCATCCGAGCGCTGTTCAACATCCCCGGCTCGCCGCTGGAGGACCTGGCGTTCACGTGCTGCTGCGGCTGCTGCTCCGTGGCGCAGATGGCGTCGCACGTCGAGTCATACGAGCCCGGCCAGTTCTCCTTCGCGCCGCGCGCCACGCTCGAAGGCTACACGTTCAATTAGAACTAGAGGAGCCACTTGGCCAGGCCTTTTATTAACCTTTAGCCTATAAATCAATGATGCATGCACTGCTTGGCACAACACTGATGTATCCTTGTCATCGTCCTTTGGCCCAGTGGTTGACAAATACAATAAGCATAGTTATTCAGACATAAGATGGCGCCGTAATAATCACTGCAATTGCCCAAGGCACAATAATAAAGATTGCCATAATATGAAAATATATTATAGCTTTTCATCAGCTGCAGTGCCGC
>JAADXR010000328.1:0-33937 GCA_023337935.1 Elongisporangium anandrum
GTAGCCGTGTCGGACGTGCGCAGCAGACCGTCCACCTCGGCGTGCAGGTCGCCGTCGTGCTGGGTCTGCTGGTCATCCTGGCCATCGAAGCCCGCCTCGCCTTCCGTCGCCTTGGCCACCATCTCGTGCATCACGCCGATCACAATGCGATGCAGCGCAGTGGCCGAAGGCGCCATGCCGGCGTTGTGCATCTCCTGCAGCAGCGCGTAGGCGCCCTGGACGTCGCGCTGCACGACGCGCGAGAAGATGAGCAGGTCGTACTCTCGCGCGTTCAGCCGCGTGACGTTCAGCAGCCGCTTCTTCTTGTCCACGATGCGCTGCGCGTCCTCGGGGCGCCAGAAGAGCACGGCCGTCTGGATGGCCATGAAGAACAGCTCGTTCAGCTGTTCGCGGTCCAGACTCTCGACGTTCTCCTTGCGCGAGATCAGCTTGATCTGCTGGAACACACGGCGCATGACCTGCGGAGCGATGTCGCTGCGGCGGTGGCGCAGACGCGGCTCGTAGCGCTTGGCGCATGTCATGTACTGCTGCATGAGCTTCACGCTCACGTCCAGATCGCCATCGACGTCGTACGAGGCCACGCCCGCGTCCACGAGCTTCTCGATGATCGAGTCCGTGGTGGCGTCGGCCCGCTCGAAGCGCTGCTGGATGATCAGCTGGTAGCTCTTGAGCAGCCGCGTGCTCTCCAGACGCCGCGCGAGCTCCCGGATCTTGTAGTCGTTGCCAGCCGCCTTGACGCGACCGTGCGCCGCCTCCAGTCGCTCCTCGTCCGCATCATCGTCGCTCTGTGAAGCAGTCACATTGACAGTAGCAGCAGCAGCAGCAGCGGAGCTCCTGGCCTCGTTCAGCATGCGCTTGTGCAGACGAGCGAGCTCCACCACGCGCTGCGAGCGCGAGACCTCCCGGGAGTTGGCACGGGCCTGCACCACTTCCTCCGATAGGTCCAGGATGTCCAGCTGCGACCACGAGAACAGCTCCAGCGCGCTCAGGAACACGTCCTTCTTGAGCGCGTCGGGCACGGGCGCCGTGGCCACGTACTGGTCCAGCACCTGCAGCGTGTTGGCTTCGAGACCGCAGGTCGCGGCCGCCTTGGCGCGCAGCGCGTAGACCTCCTCGTGCTCTTCCATGGACGCGAAGACGAACTTGGGGAACGCGCGCTTGAGCTGCTTCTCCACGAACAGGTAGATCTTCTGCAGCTCCTCCACGTCGCGCGCCTTGACGTGGGCCGTGCGGTCCGAGAAGCGGTCCGTGAACGAGTTGCAGACGGCCTTCATGGCGTTGGTCCAGATCATATGCACGGCGTGACTGTGCTTGACCGCGATCTCGGGGTCGTGGGTCGGATTGGCCGTGAGGTCGAAGGCCAGACCGGACTTCATGAGCTGGCTCACGGTCGCGGGGATCGACGTCCAGCGCGCGCCCTGCAGCAGCGCCAGGTACGTGTCCAGATCCGCCGGGATGGAGCGCTGCACCATGAGCTGTAGGATGTCCTTGAAGGCCACGCCGTTGGACGCGTACACGCGCAAGGCCTGGTGGAACGGCAGCAGACTGCGCTGATCCTGGGCCACGCTCTGCTCGTAGTCGTTCAGCTGCGCCTCCACGCCCTCGATCAGCTGCTGCTGGAACAGCTTGCGCTCCATGCGCGTCTTGCGGTGGTGCGGGTTCTCCTCGCAACGCACGATCTCCAGCACGTCGCGCTCCCACGAGCGTTCAGAGACGAGCGACGCGAGCTGCTCCACCGACGGATTGGCGGCCTGCGCGATCAGCTCCAGCGCCACGTTGCGGATCAGATACTGGTACGTCGCGTCCGTGAGCACGAAGCCCAGGTGCTTGAGCTGCTGGGCTAGCGCCGTGGCCAGATCGAACTGGCGCTGCTTGGACGCGATGGCGACACCGCTCTCGTACGCGCGGCGGATCTCGTCCACCAGCAGTGGCTGCAGCACCGAGTCGCTCACCTCCACGCGCGCGCAGTAGTCAGTCATCTGCTGGTGCCACTGGTCCACGAGCGATTCCACACTCGAGACGGATTCCTGCTCACGATCATTGCGCAATGCGTTGCACAGACGTCGTAGGTCCTGCACCAAACCTTCCTGGGTCTAATAACCACCCACAACCAGTCAGCCACTGATGCGAGGGAAGGGCTGGCAATGCAGCAGCGCACGTACCAGCGGCGAGAGCGAAGGCGTCGCTGCGGAGGAGCTGCTGGCAGCCGCAGCCGAGACGTTCGTGGGCGGGAGCTCCACGGACAGCGGGCCCGTGAGCACCGCCGAGCTGAAGCGCGCCTGCTGCTGGATCACGTCCCCCGTGAGGATGCGGCCGGCCGAGCGCACGGCTGAGGCCTGACGTGGGGCTGGGGCCCGACGCACGCCCTGACGCACCACGCGTTGCATCATTTCCAGCCAAACAATAGAGGTGGCGCGTGCCTGAGGTCGAGATTGGCTATGCGGATGTTGCACGAAGGTAGCCCAAAACCTCCCCTCCGATGGACAGTCTATATCAGGATGCTTCTGTTAAACATGGCGCTGGAGCTCATGTGGCTGGCCGCCTCGGCCGCCGTGCTGCTCTTCAACGCCGCCTGCGTGCTGGGGGCCGTGCTGGGCGCCGCCATGGTCACGCAGTACCTGGAGTTCGGCGTGCTCTCGACCATCGACCGCTATGGGTGGTACCAGACGCTCGCGCCCACCACACTGAGGGAGCGCTTCTACCGGGTCTACTGGGGCGCGACCATCGCGTTCGTGCTCGGATCGGCCGCCTGGGTGTACTTCTCGGAGCGCTCTTCGTCCAAGATGCTCTACGGAGTGGCCTTCTTCCTGCTCTGGGAGCTGCTGCAGCTGGTGCTGGCGCTGCTGCTGAGCTCCTGGGAAGACGTCTTCCCGAAACTCCTAACGCAGCGACTCCGGCCATGGGTGCGCTCGCTGGCCGCCAGACTCCCGACGCTCAAGACAGCAGCATGAAGACACAGGGCGCTTGAATGAGCGCATGCGATTTGGCTATGTATGAAGGAAGAGCGATGCAAATATACCACAACTGTCCATAGAGCTCTATCTGATGCGCTTTTCATTCGTATATTCAACCGCTTGTCACTGGTCCTTGGCTTCCGGCTGTGCGACTACAGCCAATTGCGAAGTAGCAGTGGCACTGGGCTTCTCATATTCGCTATCGCTGGGCTGCTCAACAAGAGGCGCCAGCGCCACGGCGTCCGTTGTCGCAGCCGGAGCAGCTTTGGCTGCGATCATTTCCTCGCGGATCTTCTGGAAGTCGGCGTACGTGACTTTGTCTGAGATCAGCTGGTGCGCGACCGTGGGCACGAGACTCGAGATCTCGTGGCTCGGGAAGCCCTTGGCCTCCAGCTGCTGGCGCATGTTGCGCGTGATCATGAACGGCACGGCAACCTTCATGGCCGGGTTCGTACGGCCCTCGCCGTACCAGAAGCGCTCGGCCGCTTTGGACCCGTCATAGTGCCACTTGTTCACGTAGTAGCGACTGAGCTGCTGCCACCGCTGCACGCGCTTGACCAAGCTGCCGCCGCTACTCATATTGGCTCGCACTTGGTCTCGTCCTGCCCACACAAATGAAGTTGTACCTGTTTCAGTGGTACATATTGATGACTCTCAACCCCTTGCAAACCTAGTTGGCGTGATCATGTACGCAAGGGTAAAATGTACCATCTCAAATGGTACAAACTGATAAGAGTGGGACCAAGCGGAGCCAAAGGCTCTTCCCCAGCCCTTTAGAACGCCTGCAGCTGGCTCATAGGGTTCACCTAGCCCTGTTTCGTTAAAATCTGCGGGAAGCGAGGAGCGCGACTCCATGGATGGCTGCATGTCATGGCGTGAGTACAGTACGCTCCAGCTCACTTGACGCATGGATCCGCACAAGACAAACCAGAGCCATAGACGTTCGCTTTAGCGCCTTCCTCGTTCCACGCTCCCGCCATTCAGTTCAGTAACCAGTCGCCCTTGCACCGGAGTGTGCTCAACAGTTCATCAGGTCTAGGGTTTTGCACCAATCCAATGCAAATAACGATCTATGATTGGAGGAAAAGATGTCACCACCGCCGCAAAAGAAAAAAGACAGTTCTGGCTGTTTGGTGTCGCACCTAAGCGGATCGTCCGCCTTCTGGGCCGACTGTACGCAGTCTCCATCGGTCTCGCTCTCATGACGTCGCTCTTCGGGCAGGACCTGAGTCCGGCCATGACGGCGCTGGTCTACGTGGTGCTGGCGCTGGCGCTGCTCATTCTGGGCGGCAGCATCTACTACTACTGGAGCTACGCGCGCAAGATCGAGCGCTTCCTGGCGCGCGACAACGTCAACAACAACATGATGCGGCAGGATCTCGTCGACAGGTGCGTGTGGCGTCGTCTTTACCGAGTGCGGGAGCGTAGTCAACGGCTTCGGATCGCATTCGCGTCGCTTGGAGCGCATGCGCGAGACGCAGAGGAAGCTGATGGTGTGTGGATGTGTGTAGCTTTGTGGACCGAGGCGAGGAGGAATGGCCGTGCTCCATCTGCTTCCACGACAACCATCCGGACAAGACCACGTGCGTCATGTGCGGCACGCCGCAAGGTGCGATACGATGGCTCTCTCTTGTGCATGAGCAACTGGTTGCTTACATGATCGTCTCCGTGTCTCTATCGCTACAGTCGTGGGCATCAGTCCGTCCATCACGCGCGCCTCGGGACTGCGCAAGAAGGACCTGCTGCGGTCCAACTCAAGCATGCTGAACCAGCAGTCGCGCGTGCGCTCCTTCCACGTGCGTCGTCTCAAGCAAATGGACCTCACGTCGCGACAGAAGGCCGCCGTGCGAAGGCATCTCTGGAAGCGCAAGCGCGGCGTCGACGGCGTCATGCGATGGGTGCGCATTGACGCGCAGCACAGCGAAGCCTACGCCGACCTGAGCACGCCCAAGCACGACAGCTCCGACACGCGCAGCCGCTCGTCGTCCTCGTCCTCACTGAAGGAGCACAACGCGCACATCGCGCTCGCATTGCGCGACTTTGGCGAGGACGAAAGTCTCGCGGACTTCAACCCCAAGCCGTCCTTCTCGGAGCCGCTGCGCGCCACGGCGCTCAAGAAGCTGGAAGAGGCCGAAGACCGAATGTCGCTGGCGCACCACCCGTTCCAGAACCCATACAACAAGATGTCGTCGCTGCCGACGCTGCAGGAGTCGGAGACGGACGACGAGGACGACATGCGTCGCATGAACTACACGGCCGTGTCCACCGGCTACGTGCGCCACGAGAACGAGTCTGGCGGCTTCGAGTGGGCGCCGGCAGGTGACGTGCCGATCCTCGCGTCCACGCGAGTGATCCAGACCGACGAGGATCTGGAGGAAATCGCTGCGCTGACGTTCCACGAGAAGAACCGGTGGTTCCTCAAGGAGGTGCAGAAACGCTGGCGCAGCTACGACGAAGGCCACATCCAATTCGGTAAGCCCATGGACATGATGAACTGCCTACTGTCGTTATCATAGCTAACTGTCCTGCATGCAGTTGTGCGTCGTGAACATTTGGTGCCAGACTCTATGGAGCAGATGCTCAAGTGCCCGCCCAGTCGATTTTGGGAACGACTGCGCATCTACTTTGAGAACGAGCCAGGTCTTGACGCCGGAGGCCTCATTCGCGAGTGGTACGAGCTGCTGAGTGAGTCGCTGTTCAACGACCAGTTCGGACTGTTCATCCCGACCAAGGGCGAGAACTTGGGCTACTGGATCAACCCAGCGTCCGGCGTTAAGGTCAAGAACCACCTGACGTACTTTGAGTTTGTCGGTCGTCTGCTGGCCAAGGCGCTGATCGAAGGCTACAACATGAAGATGTCGCTGTCGCTGCCGCTCATTAAGCACATGCTTGGCGTGCCCATCTCGTTCTCAGATTTGGAGTTTCTGGATGAAGATTTGTACAAGAACGCCATGTGGATGAAGAAGAACGACCACGCGGAGCTGCTCAATATTGACTTCACCGTCCAGGTCATGACGTCGGAAGGCAAGTCGTCCACTGTCGAGCTCGTCAAGGGCGGCAGCAACATCGACGTCACGGACGCCAACAAGAAGGAGTATCTGGAGCTGCTGCTCAAGCATTACATGTTCAACAGCATCTCAGACCAGCTCGCAGCGCTGCTCAAGGGCTTCTACGACGTTGTGCCGGCCTACCTCGTGAGTGTCTTCGACTACCAGGAGTTCGACCTGCTGCTCTCGGGCATCCCAGACATCGACGTGAACGACTGGTACACGCACAGCGAAGTGCGATGGATCAAGCTAGAGAAGCCGTCCGCTGCCGAGCAGCGCGTGCTCGAGTGGTTCTGGGAAGTTCTCGGCGCATTCACAGCTGAAGAGCGCGCCCGTTTGCTGCAGTTCGCCACAGGAACGTCGCGTGTTCCCGTGCAGGGCTTCAAGGCTTTGATGAGCAGCGACGGCCGCGTTCGACGGTTTACGATTCAATTCGTACAACGAGGCCCGCCCCCCACGGGACTCATGCCCAAGGGCCACACGTGCTTCAACCGCATCGACCTGCCGCTGTACCAAAGCATGGAAGAGCTCATGAACTACCTCACGCTCGTGATCAACATGGAAATCGCCGGCTTCTGGCTCGAATAGACCGCTTCGGCCATGGTACGTTTAGCTTATAAATATATTGCCAGGTGTGAGTTGAGTGCGTGAATTCCACTGCTTTGTCTTGTGTCGGTTCACTTGTGCACCACGAAGCAGGTCGACGGCATGCGCTGCACCAGGCTCTCCACGTCTCCGTAGCGCAGCAGCAGCGCGCTGCAGATGTCGTCCGTGTGGTGCTCGCCGTTCATCATGGCCAGCACGTCCTTCTCCATCGGGTTGGAACTCTTCACGATGCCGCCGCTCACACGTTTGGACGCCTTGCCCGACAGCACGCCTCCGTTCGAGTTGCCGTTGCTGCCGTTCGCGCCGCTCGACTGGGACGAGCTGCTGGCCGCTGCGGCGTTCGGAGGTGGCGTGAGCACCGCAGGTGACGGAGAGTTGGTGAGCACGAACGTGCGTTGGGGCGGCGACGGCGACGCGGCGATCGAGTGGATCGGATACCGGTGCACGCGCCGCAGGAAGCCGTGAATGAGCCCGAAGGTGACGAAGCGGCGCACGTCGATGGCCGCGAGCGACTCGGCGTAGACGACGCAGAAGTCGCTCATGCGCAGACTGGGCTGCATGGAGCAGTAGAGCGCGAAGATGATCTTGCTGAAGGACGGCGGGTGGCGACCCGACTTGGTGATGTACACGGCGCACTCGGCCTGCAGCTTGGCGTCGGCCGCTAAGGCTGCGATGCGCGGCGTGGTGGTGTAGATGTTGGAGTGCAGGAAGATGTCGATCATGGTCACGCAGCCGTAGTAGAGCAGCTGGCGGATGCACTTCTTGACGATCGCCAGCTCCACGTCGGCCTCGAGACTGATGCGCTTGACGTACTTGACGCCGTCGATGAACGGCACGATCTGCTGCAGCGCCAGGTCCCACTCGGCTGCGTCCAGAGCGCATTAGTCCTGCATCCCTCCCTGCATTAGAGGCCGCCACTCACCACTGGTCTCGAGCAGCAGCCGCAGGTCGCGGATGGCCACGGGAACCTGGTAGTCGGCCACGGGCGCCGGGTCCTGCAGCTTGGGGAACAGCTTGAGGTTGATCACGTTGGCCTCGTCCACGGGGATCGTGCACTCGCCGTGGCGCGTGAGGTCGCGCAGGATCTGCGGCAGGATGGCGGCCAGCTGCGCCTTGCGGTCCGCGTTGTACAGGAAGCCGCTCTCGCGCTCCATGTTCTCCACTAGAGTCCCCAGCTTGCGCAGGATGGGGCGGTAGGCCTCCGTCTGCATGTGCTCGTCGAACACGAAGCCGATGTTGAACAGCAGCGCGTTGCGGTGGTACTTGTCGTCCTCGATGCACACGGGGTAGCCCACGATCTTGAGGCCCTGCACGCAGACTGAGGCTTCTGTCAGTCTCTGAACGCAGCTCAGAGGCCAGGGATCAATGTACACACCTGTGATGATCTTCCCGCACAGCGCCTTGTCGATGATGATGTAGCCCGAGACCGAGTCGAACGCCTCGTTGCTCAGCACACTGCGCCACAAGCAGAGCGAATCAGAAACCTCAACCGGCACCACTGCAATCAGTGAGTCATGGAGATCACGGATCCATACTTTGGAGGCGCCTGGAACACGATCTGCGGCCCTGCGATGTTGTCAAACTCCGAGTAGAAGAGTCCCCGCAGCGCCATCTTGGCAATCGCTTCTTGAGCTTCTCACAGGCGAACTTAACGGAGGCCACTATTAGAGGCCTCTCCATTCGGGTGAACCCACCACCAGAAAGCCCGACCCGGGTCGGATCCAGCAGGCAGGCGGTGCCAATTGCTGTGGCTCGATGGATGCACACACGGTAAGCGGCCGACTAGGTCCATCTCTCTCTGTGGCTCTGGCAATGGGCCCGTGACAGCGCCCAGACGCTCAGAGAGGCTGTGTTGGCATGTCAGCTAGGCATCTGGAGCTTGGCGTCGACTGATTCGGCTTGGTGTGTGAGCAGGTGACGGTCCAGCTGAGCGGCCTGACCGAGCACTTGGGCTGCGTGCTCTGCCGAGGGCTGCTGCGGCATGCGCAGACGCTGCCCGACTGCCTGCACTCGTGTACGTACGGAGGCTTGATTGCGTGTGCCTATTGAGGTCTCTGACGCTGCTCGGCTGCTGGAAAAGTCTGCAAGAGCTGCATCTACCACCACTTCGTGGTCAAAGGCAGGAGCAACTGCCCACAATGCAACATGGAGCTCAAGCCGCGACCCATCACGACGCTCATGTAGGCTCGTAGTGTCTCTCTGCTGCTCTATGGCTACAGGTCTGACCCAGTGGCTCTCTGTCTGCCATTAGCTCGGATCAGAAGCTGCAGGACATCGTGGACCGCATCTTCCCCGAGTTCAAGGAGCAGGAGGTGGAGCTCGAGAAGCAGTTCTACGAGCAGCACGGCTTCAACAAGAAGCCCGAAGTCTCGCTGGCCGCCATGCGCGTGTCCGCAGAAGCAGCGAAAGCCACTGCATCGGCGAGTGGGCCCGCTGCTGCCAAGAAGCCAAGCCGCTCGGTCATGATCGAGGTGCGTCCGTTCGAAGACGCCAAGCTGGAGACGCCGCTGCCAGAGCTGCTGCATCCGTTCCTGCACGTGGACGAGTCGTTCAAGGTGAGTCTGCTGGCGCTGATGGACTGCCAACGCGGGTGGCTGATCCTCGGCCTTTAACTGTAGATGGTGGATCTGCAAAAGGCGATTCGCAAGCAGCTCAAGCTGGAAGACGCTGCAGAGATCGAGATCTCGTGTCTAGGCGCCACGGTCGGGCCGGAACTCTCCGTGCTCTTCATCCTGCGCACGATCTGGCACCGGCAGAGACCGAACGCGCGCCTCGTGCTGATGTATCGCTGCATTGGGTAGCTCCCCCACCAGTGTATTATTATCAATCGTTCCTGTTTGCCCTTGTATGTCTGCTGCTTGGATCCGGCTGTGCTTCCGTGTGGAACGGCAGCGCATGCTGCTGCTGATTGCTGTGCTTGTCTTGTAGGATGTTCCGCAGCAACCGCCGCTTGTAATTGGCCCATTGCGTCTCGTTCGCGCGTTGCGTCAGCATATCGTTGCTCCACGGAGGCGGATGGTAGTCCTCCTCCGTCCACGAAGGCGCTTTGCTCCTGCTTGCAGCCGCTGGGGAAGTGCTCGCGACAGAAGACGGTGCTGAAGCGGCACGCTGCATGTTGCGGTGCAGGATCGCTCGAGCAGCAACACTCAGAGACTCGGAGAGATCGGTGGACGAGACGAACAAGACTTCAGCCGAAGAGCTAGTCACGAGAGCGCTCTTGGCACAGGAGACGCCGTGGCTCACAGCGACAGCTGTAGCTCCATCGACTGGACGGCGCGGTGGAATCCAGGACGAGCAAGCGCAGAAGAAGCCTCCGCGTCGGATTGTTGTGGCTGCGATAGTTGACGGCGCTGCAGCCTTGACGCGCATCACAGCTCGCCTGCCTGGTGCCTGATGGAGTGCAGCCACCTGCTTCATCTTGCGTAGCTCCGCCAGTGCCGTGGGGATGAAGTCTTGCGCCAGAAAGCCGTGTACGACGCTGCTGACCTGAAGAAAGCCCAGCGGGTCGTCTGCGAATTCAAGCTGCACGAAGAACTGACGGCCACTTCGCTCCTGCTCTGTCGGAGCCACAGCGAGTGACCCGCAGAGTTTGAAAGCAATCGAGAGATCAGTCGCGAGCGGAAGTCCCGATGGTGCGATCTGGCAGACCTGGCCAGTGCGAACGACTATCAGCCCGTCCACCTTTTGGCCTTCCGTGCAAAGCGCTTTGGATCCAACGATCTTGATTTGTTTGGCCTACTCCAGACAGCACAAGCACTGGGATTAACTACAGCAGTGCACACACCAGCTCACGGACGGCCCTACCCGAAGCGCCGCGTTGCGAATCTCCGCTCGAGCGATGCCTTGGAACAGCGGCGTCATGGAGAGAAAGCCCGCGATCTGATCACACTACGCAGTCAAATCGTCAGTCTCAATGATACTGTTCAAGCCATGAGCAGCAAATCCAGCCTCCTGCCTCTGCCTTCCGTTGCGCGTTCTCGATCTGCTGCAAGTGGTCCCAAGAAAGCGCGAGAATATCGCAAGTGTGCTCCGCTGTGATGGCCGAGTACGTGCTGCGAAAAGAGATCAAGTGCGTCAACCGCCAATGAATCCGCAATGAAACCACTGAAGGACGGATTCCTACCGCGATGCGTTGGAAAAGCGCCCTTGAAAGCCCACGGTCATGCCTTCGCTGATGTCGCAAATGCGCATCTGACTCTTCCCCCACGTTCTTGAATTGGTAAGCGGAGGCATCGCGACTGGAATGAATTCTTGGGATTCATCGTCTTGCGGCCTTGTTGATAGTAGTCGTTCCCAAGAGTGAGCGTCGTCGTCAGTTTGGTTGTTAGAGACTCGAGGCCGGTCATTTCCAGCGTCCAGTTCTCCAGCATTCTGCGTGAACATGCCGTTCATGATCGTCTTGTACGTCTCGATTCGTCCCCGCGCCAGAAGCACAACGTGCGTTCCGGTCGTGAACTCGGCCACGAGCAAAGATCCCTTGCGCACTTTGGAGCAGGCCACGACGTGCCGACAGAGCTGCAGACACAGGTCAGGCCTCAAGGACGCGCAGAAAGCGAATCGAAGCTGCAGCTGGTCCATCAGGAAGAGCAGATCGTCTTCCGAGCGCTCGAGTGGAGCTAAACACGCGATCTCCATCACGCGTGCAAGGTCACATGAATTGTTTCTGGAACTATGCATTCCCCTTGAAGCATCACCACTTGGTCCTTCGCTAAAAGGGTCTTCCGATCCGCCTAAAGGCGCCAGTTGCGCCAGGTTGCGCAGACTCTCGCGTCGCACGGTGGCATGGACGATGGCGTAGTCGTTCGCGGCCTTCTCGAAGTCGCCGTACTGGCGATAGGCCGCGCCTCGCTGCCGGTAGAACACGAGCGCCTGGTTGGCGTCCAGCGATTTCGAGACGCCCTTGTCGATGGCCCTGGAGTAGGCTGCGATGGCGTCCGGCAGCTGGTCCGTGCGCATGAGCAGATTGGCTATATTGAAGTCCAGCCAGGCGTCGTCCGGCTGCAGCGGAGCCACGCGGCGGTACGTGGCCAGTGCTGCGTGCAGATCGCCGGCCTGTTCATAGGTCGAAGCCAACTGCGTGAACGCTGTGACGTCCGTGGGTGTGAGCTCCACCAGCTTCTCGTAGTGCTCCACCGCGTGATCAAAGCGGCCTGTGGCTCGCGCATGGAACGCTCTCACGCGATGCGAGGTCTGGCGGCTCACAGCGTTCTTGACGGACTCCATAGTGGCCGGACCAACGGTAGTCAATGGGTCTTGCTGCTCCTTCGCTGCTCTGCTGGTCATCGGCTTCACACCAGCACCAGTGACGCTGCGGCCACCACTCGTAGGGCGTGGCCTGCATGTCTGTGGTCTTCTTGGAGCGCTCGCTGTGCGCGGTTGGGCGCGCGCTGTCGCAGGCCGCTGCATGAGCATCTTGGGCTGCGGAGGTGCTGCATTGGTCGTGAGGAACGCCCACGAGGCTGTGGAGCTGGCCAGACGCTGGGATCGAGCCGCACAGGCTGACGCAGACAGCGGACGGCTGAATCTGAGCCCTCGAGGCTGGAAGAGCGCTGTGGACGCTGCACCAATGGGCGGCGCCACGTCATGAGCTCCTGACGTCGGCTCCATCTCTGGCATCGCGAAGGGTCGCGCATCAAATACCGTCGGATACCGGTATCTAAGCGAAAGAAGTGTACAAATACTTCATACCGTATAGTATATATACCGGTATGCCATTGTGGGTGCAGAATGAACCTTTCGCTGGACGCTCTCAATTGGATATGGAGCAGATCATCGCAGGAGAGCTCTCGCTCTGGGACCGCCTGAGGGCTCTGAACGCTGATCTGCGGTGCCCCAATGAGCTGCTGCTGGACGTGATCAGGACGGGCAGTCCAAGCGACAAGATGGCGGCCATCATCACTCTGAAGGAGGACGGTCTCGAGATCTTCCTCGAACACACCGACGGCATCAAAATCAAAGCGCTGCTGGACGTGCTTTCGCTTGAGAGTGAAGAGGCGGCAAGCGGAGAGGACCAACTGGACTGGAGAAGCGCCGTCTGGGAGCTGCTGCTGCTGATCCTGCATTACCGGGAGGCTCTCGGTCCGGATGAACGCTCCGTATGCATTATGGCCATTTCGCCCGTTCTGGCGCTTGTAGGGAACGAGAGAGACCGACGCATGGCGCTCCAGTTCCTGCTGACGGAGCCGAACCGCAGCAGAGCGTGCCAGGACATCATCGTGGAGAGCGGAGGCATCTCGCTGCTGGTCGATGTCCTGCGCACCGAACGAGACGACGAAACCTTGGCAATGCTGCTGGAGCTGCTTCATAACATCGCGGCGTCGAGCACCAGCCACGTGCAGGAGATTGACATCGTGGTGCAAAACATCGTGGATAACAGCAAACCAGACGAATTGGACTTCGCGCTGCTCTTGCTGCTCGTGTACCATGAACGGCTCCCACCGTTTGAGCCCTCAGAGACCGCAGCCGATCGTCAGGATCAACTCAAGCTGTTCACACTGCAGGCGTCCGTCAATATTCTCTATTTGGCCAGCTCCAGCGCTCTGCACAAGTACATCGCACTCAACTGCGTGCGCAAGGCCCTTCCTGAGATCGGCTTCGCATTCGTCTTCGACCACGGCGGCATCCCGCTTCTCTGGGACATCATCATGCAGAGCGAGTCTCAAGAGATGACGGACATTGCGACAGAAATCCTACGCTGGCTGGCGCGTGAGAACCAGGCCTTCCGAGACCACATCCTTGACTTCTACTCTCAGTACGCAGCTGTGCAGGAGGAGGTGACGAAGAGCAAGGCCGCGTCTATTCGATACCAGATCATTGGCGGACGGAACAAGCGCAAACGAAGCGACACGGACACTTCTGAGGACCAGATAGAGCAACAGGCGCATACTGAGGAGACATCTGTGCCAATTGGAACGGAGGAGAGCGTCATACGAGCCACGATCAGTGGAGCAAGTACGACACCAATGTTTCTTGATTTGAATACGGACGCCAATGATACTGGCAGCGATGCTGACTCTGACTGCGGAGAGATCGTCTACAGCTCAAGCGAGTCGGACACAGAGGATCTGGATCCTACCTCGGATATGGTTCAGAGTCCTTCGAATCAGACCCATTCGTCTGATAAAGAAGCCTGCGCCTGCGGCAATCATTGTGCCGTTGTGAGTGACGACGGTTCATGCCAGGGAGCTACACATGAAGAACACAAAAGCAGCAGCCCAGCGACAGACTGACCTGCCACGATCTCTCCAGTCGCACCTTCAGCGCCATTGAAGTGCTCTTCATGATCTCAACAGCATTTCTACACAATACTCTCTTACCTGTCGCTTGTGGCATTTGGTCCAGATCTGTCACTAGGCAACTCAGATGTGAACGTTCGCGTATAAAAATACCGGTACGAAATGAACCCACAAATACCGATACTGTATCGGTATCGTCAGGTCATTCCTCCCATTTCTCATTCTTCAGAACATGGCTCAGACGCCTGAGGAGCAGATACCGGTGGACTACAACAGCGATCTGCTTGTGTCTGAGAGGGACGATCAGTACCAGCTCCAACAGCGGCAGACCCATGAGCACGAAATCGCTTGGCCGTGGGATCCTGAATCATCGGAAGACGAAGACGAAGGCCACGCGTTCAGCATTCATCGGCCCAACCAGGCGACCAACGGAGCGTCCATCTTCAATTCACGGCCACAGGCGCATACTTCCGTACCGACCGTTCAAGGCGAATCCAACGCATGCGTTCGCAGTGAGTCCTTCTGGTTCGATCATGAGCCGTCGGAGCAGCTCCTGGACAAGATCAAGAATGGTTCACCAAGCGACAAGATAGCGGCTCTCACGACGCTGAAAGCCGATTTTTACACACTGAAAACCTTCCTAGGATGTGCCAAAGGGATCCAAGAGCTGCTTGATATGCTGACGCTTGACGCTCCGGAGCATGACGTGACCAGCGATCTGGTTCATCTCAATTCAAATCCAAGCAGTGAAGCAGACCGAGTGGACTGGAAAAGCACCGCCTGGGAGCTGTTGCGGCTGATTTTGTACAACCTGAATGCTCTCAGTCTGGATATCGAAGACATCAGAAAAGTGGCGATTGTGCCAGTGCTTGGGCTTGTGGAACAGGAGAAAGACGCTCGATATCGGAGCATGGCGCTCCGGTTCTTGCTGGCCGAGCCGGCTCACTGCGCAGAATGCCAAGACTTTATCGTGGACAGCGGAGGCATCTCTCTGCTCGTGAATGCTTTGGCTATCGAGCGTGACATTGAAGCCTCGCAACTCATGCTGGAACTGCTTCATCAAGTGTCGGCTGCCGGAACAAGCAACGAGCAGGAGATCAATCTCACAGTGCAAGGCGTCGTTGATAGCGACGACCAGCGCAAGATTGAGTATGGAAACCTCTTGTTGCTGGCAAATCAAGTACAAGTACCAGCGTTCGCGCCCTCAGCGACTGAAGCTGATCGCAAGGAACAGTTTGGGCAATTTGTTCTGCAAACATCAACGAATACGCTGTATTTGGCCAGCGCCAGCTTGCTCCACAAGCACATCGCTCTCAAGTGCGTGCGCGAGGCTCTAACTGAGTTTGGATTCGCCTTCGTCTTCGACTGCGAAGGTATCCCCCTTCTCTGGGACATCCTCATGCAGAGTGAGGCTGAATCTGTAAATGCTCTCGCAGTCGATATTCTGCGCTGGTTGGCACAAGAAGACGACGCGTTTCGCGATCATATTCTCGAATTCTATTCGCAGTACACTTCCGTACAGGATGTGGATACAAAGCTCAAGGCTGCGTCCATCCGATGTGAGATCTTCGGCGAGCAGAACAAGCGCGAATGAAGCAGCTGAGTTTGAATCAGGTCTCAATGAAGATGCATGAAAAACACTCACGTTTCCTGAATCGAAAGGATACGCTACACTGACTACTGAGACTGTGCGTGACTCAGAATGTCTTGGATATGAGTACGACACGGAGATGCTGGTACCAGTATTTGATTCTGATGTGAATATGATCCAGGACCTCTCGCTTCAAAACACGGTGGGATCGTCTAACAATGGTACCAACAGATCTGGTGGTGATTGAGAACTTGTCAGTGGCGTTGAAGTGCTTACGCAAGAAGATATGAGTGACCCACCTGCCATGGCTATTTGGCCTCGCTCTCGTACCTTTGAACAGCGCGAATGCTTTGTAATTTGCGTGTCCTTGAGATAATTGGTGAGAAGCACATCTTCCTGCCACAAGCTCCAGTAGTCTGCCAAACATACAAAACATAAGTTATGAATTCCCAGCACGTTATTGTCGATCCAACATGCATCCATTGCAAAAATCCCATAAATACCGGTATGCACTTGTTTTGCACCCACTAAATAGTGGGTGCTGAACAACACTGAACACTCTCTCAGTCAGATATGGAGCACGAAGAAGCCACCACACCCTCGCCATCAGAGCGCATGGCAGCGCCCGCTTATGACCAGCAGGATCTGTATGATCAGCTCCTGTGCATGATAAAGACCGGCACTCCAAGTGACACGATGGCTGCCATCACCACGCTAAAGGAAGATTTCTTCACGCTCGAGGCCTTCCTCGCACACACCGAAGGTCTGAAGGCATTGGTTGAAGTGCTGACAATTGATGCTCTTGAACAAAGCGTTGTTGGGATCACGAGCAGCGAAAAAGACGAAGTGGACTGGAAAAGTGCCGTCTGGGAGCTGCTTCTGCTGATCCTGCAGAATCTGGATACTCTCAGTCTGGATGAACAGGATATCAGCAAGGCGACGATCTTACCTGTTCTATCGCTCGTGCAAGAGGAGAAAGATGCTCATTACCGACGCATGGCGCTTCGTTTCTTGTTGATGGTGCCAAATCACAACAGTGCATGCCAAGACGCCATCGTGGAAAGCGGAGGCATCTCGCTGCTGGTGGATGCTTTAAGTACCGAACGGGATGGCGAGTCATTGGTGCTGTTGTTGAAGTTGCCTCGGTGTATTGCTGCTACAAGCACAAGTCATGCACAGGAGATTGACTTTGTGGTGCAAAGTATCGTCGACAGCAACAAACCAAGCGAGCTCGACCACACAAACCTCTTGCTGCTCGTATACAACGAACGACCACCGCAGTATGAGCCGTCAGACACCGCAGCCGATCGTCAGACCCAGCTTCACCTGTTCACACTAGAAGCAGCAGTCAATATACTCTATTTGGCCAGCTCCAGCTCATTGCACAAGTGCATCGCACTCATTTGGTTGCGCGATGCCCTACCTGAGATCGGCTTTGCGTTTGTATTCGACCATGGCGGTATTTCCCTTCTATGGGACATTCTTATGGTGAACGAGTCTGAAGAGATGAGTTACTTTGCAATTGAAATCCTGCGCTGGTTGGCGCGTGAAAACCAAGCGCTTCGTGACCGCATCTTTGGCTTTCACTCTCAGTATGCGGCTGTGCAGGAGGACGAGACGAAGATTAAGGCTGCATCCATCCGCCACCAGATCTTTAGCGGACGAAACAAGCGCAAACGAAGTGACACCGAAACTTCTGAAAATCGGATGGAGCAATACTCGGATATGAAGGATGCTTATGGAGGAATAGAGAGCGTCGCTCAGCCAAACGAGACCACCATCATTGTAGCAAGTAAGACACTCACACTTCCTGAATTGAATGCAGGCGTCACACAGGCCAACGAAACTCACTCCGATTGTGACGAATTCTTATACAGCTCAAGTGAGTCCGATACCGAGAATTTGGAGTCAACATCGGATTTTGTTTCGAATATGGACCCGACCCAATTGCCCGATAGGGAAGCCTGCACCTCTGAATATGGAGCGTGAGACTGAACGCCAAGGAAATACACACGAAGAACACAAAAGCAACGGCCCAGCGACAGGCGTACCTTCAACGCCATCAAGTCCGGAGCAGTTCGTTTATGTCCTAGCTCTTCATGAGTCTTTCAAACACACGAACGTTAAGTAATAATTTCAAAACGATACTAGAAACTTCCCTGCTGAGTCTTGAGTCCATCCTCGCGTCTCCAGCATCAAATACCGGTACAAAGTGAACCCATCCATACCGACGCCGCCGGTACATTGCGCGGTATTCCTCCCCGCTCATTCTTCAAGACGCCATTGTGGGTGCACCTTGAAGATGGAGCACGAAGCGTACACGCCTTCGGCCTGGGAGCGCATGATGGCAGACTACGAATATGAGGTGGAGGTCTCTGAGTTCGACGCGGAGCAGCAGCTTCAGCAGATCCAGCACATCCAGCAGCAACAGACGGACGATTCCCATAGCCAGATTGCGAACGAGCTCACTTGGCCTTGGGATCCAGAATCTGACGACGAAGAGGAAGGCCACGCGTTCAGGATTCATCCACTCTACCAAGCGACCAGCGAAGCGATCACCCTCAATCCACAGCAACAAGCGATTGCCTCGGAAGCGGCTGGCCATGGCGAATCCACTACGAACGCACCTGCTCATGGCGAACAGCCCACGTTCGTTCCTGCGCAGCAGGACATGTGCGAGCAACTCCTGTACATGATCAAGGCTGGCTCACCAAGCGACAAGATGGCTGCTCTCAGCACGCTGAAAGAAGACTTCTACACTCTTGAGACCTTCCTCGCACGTACCGAAGGCATTCAGGAGCTGCTGGACGTGCTGGCGCTTGATGCTCTGGAACACGAAGTGACCAGCGGTCTGGTGCAACTCAACCCAAACAGTGAAGCAAACCAACTGAACTGGAAAAGCGCCATCTGGGAGCTGCTGTTGCTGATCCTCTACAATCTCGAACCTCTTTTCCTGGATATTCAAGACATCCGAGAGGTAGCGCTTTTGCCAGTACTGGCGCTCGTGCAAAAGGAAAAGGACGCTCGCTATCGACGCATGGCGCTTCGGTTCTTGTTGGCCGAGCCCGTTCACTGCGCTGAATGCCAAGACGCCATTGTGGACAGCGGAGGTATGACTCTGTTGGTGAATGTTTTGGCTATCGAGCATGACGAAGAAGCCCTGGAGCTCCTGCTGGAACTGCTTGGTCAGGTTACGGCCGTGAGCGCGAGCTATAAACAGGGGATCAATCTCACTGTGCAAGACATCATCGATCAGAATGATCCAAGCGAGATTGAGTTCACTAACCTCTTGCTGCTTGTACATCAAGAACAAGCTCCAGCATTTACACCCTCGACGACTGAGGCCGATCGCAAGGAGCAGTTCGGGCAATTTGTTCTGCAAGCATCAACGAATACGCTGTATTTGGCCAGCGCCAGCTTGCTGCACAAGTATATTGCACTCAATTGCGTGCGCAAGGCTCTACCTGAGATCGGATTCGCCTTCGTCTTCGACCACGACGGCATTCCGCTTCTCTGGGACATCCTCATGCAGAGTGAGTCTGGGGCTCTAAATGCTCTCGCTGTGGACATTCTACGCTGGCTGGCGCATGAAGACGACGCGTTTCGCGACCATGTCCTTGACTTTTACGCGCAATACGCTGCTGTGCAGGAGATGGACACAAAGCTGAAGGCTGCGTCGATCCGTTGCGAGATACTCGGTGAGCGAAGCAAGCGCAAACGAAGCGACACCAATTCGACTGAGGACTGGATCGAGTTACATTCGGAAAATGCCGAAATGATCGCGATTCCAGAAGCAAATGACGACGACGCGCAGGTTAATGAGACTGCCAGCGGTGATGACTCCGATTGCGGTGATTTCCGCTATGGCAGCTCACCAAGTGAGGATTTGGAACCAGCCTCAGTGATGGATATGACCGATGATCTCTCGCTTGGAAAACTGACCGAATCGTCCAGCAAGGAAGCCTGCAGCTCTGATGATGATTGGGAAATCGTCAGCGACGGAGAATGCTAAGCCGCATACACGAGAAACACAAAAACAGACCAACCCCACGTGAGGCTTTATGTTCCCGCTACTCATACCTGCGACCTCAGCGCAACGCAAGGCGGGTGATTTGCATGTACACGACCTGTCCAAGACTCTATCTACTGTAGCAGCCTACCAAACACACACAATGTTAAATATTAATTTGAATTCCAGCATGTTTACAGAATTACCTAAACGGCGTTATATTTGCTAGCTTAAAACAATCACGACTTGAATCTGCATACGCAAGCGTCACATTTGCTATGACGAATGAATTGCACAATATCGATTTCTTTTTTGTTTGACATATTTACGTTCTCGCTTTCAATCATCACACATGCATTTGATACATGACAAACGAGGCCATATCAGTGCTTGACAGGCTTCTTCGCTAGAATGGCCTCCACTGGATTTGTGGCGGGCGCGTCTTCCTCTTTGTTCAGATACGCCATGAGGCTTCCCAGCAGCGCTTCTTCGTCGGACGTTCCCTGACTCAGTCCACCGTACTCTTCGGGAATATTTTCCATCGGGATTCGTTCCTGGAGCGCCTCCAAAATTTTCTTCTTGCCTCGCACGATGATGACCTTTTCGCGTGTGACCTCATCGACCATGCCCTTGACAGTGTTCCAGATGACGCTGAACCAGGACGGAACGTTGATCACGAAAATGTAGGCACACCGCTCTGGGTAATGCTTACCCGACACCGATGCAGCCTTACGCACATACTCCACAGCTTCTCCAGCGAAATCTGAAAGGCCAATGCCTTCAACATCGACGACCGAAATGCATTTCTTGTTGTCGTCCTGTTCAATAACTTGCCATAGAAACTCCGTCACCTGCAAGTAGTTGCGCATCAGGTCATCAAGAGTGAGTCCAGCGGCCTTGAGCGCCTTAAGATTGATTTTTCCGGGCTTCTCGTAGTAAACTGGCTCATCATTCTTGCCACGCTTGTGGTAGAAATGCGGGTAGTTTTGCTTGATAATCTTGTGATTCGGACTCGGCTCAGCGAGAATATCATCAACACGTTCAGTGACACGCCATTCGGTCGTTTCTTGGTAACGCACAAGAGCTTTTTCTTCATCACCCTTTTCGGCCAAGATAAAGCGCTTGGGCACATGTTGACTGGCGCTCGATCCAGCGCGACTGGATCGTCCGTTGGATTCCACCAATTGGTCAGCAGCAATTCCGGAGAGCGCGGCACCAGCAGCCACGCCTGAAGGGATCGGAAAACGGTACTCGACAACAATAAGCTTGAGCGTTCCATCCGATTGCGGCTCCTCCAAAGTCGCGGAACTATCACCCGACGACGTCAAGAAGGACGAAAACGGGTGGTCGACCTTCACAGCCACGTACAGCACTGGCCATACCACAAGGAAGAGAACACCCACTTCTCGAACGAGTCCGTCTTGAAGCGTGCTCAGCCCACGCCAGAGAAAATGAGTCACAGAGGCGTAAAGCAACGCAAAGATTGGCACCGGAATGCCGCGCAGGAAGCCAACAACCTCGGACAACACTGCAGCCTTCTTCGGGCGACTGAGGGTGCTACTTCCGTTGGCAGCACCAGCGCCCGATAGACTGCCCAGGGCCTTGCGTGGAGCCACGCCGGTCAATTTGACAACCAATTCGCCAGGGCCATTGCGCACAGGCAACACGAACGTCGACTGGATCTCCTTCGAGGAGGGCTCGACCGCATGCACCACTAGTTTGGATTGCAAGAGCTTGCCAGGCAACACGACCATGGCCTGGTTGGACAGCTGGAAGCGGATCTCGGCCTGCTCCATGCGCAGCTTCTTGTCGGGGCTGGTGCTCTCAAGGAGAGCCCAGGGCAATGCGATCTTCTGACCATAATTGTACGCCGTGATGAGCTTGTTGAGCATCGAGATCTGCTCGACTCGGGGCGTGGCTGGGAAGATCGTGAAGCGCATCTCGGTTCCTTTGCCGTCGCAGCAGATGTAGCCACCAGCGATGCGGCTCGTGGGCTTCTTGAAATTCGTTAGTCGCTTGTTGAACATCTGCGAGTGGCGGTTCGATTCCACCACGCGGATGCATACGTTGTGGTCGCCAAAGCGCACTGGGCCTTGGCTCACCGCGTCGTTGATGGCGCTCGAGAGCGAGGAGCTGGACTCGGACAGCATGGATGCAGACAATGACGACGACGACGAGGACGTCGGGATGCTCGTGACGGACGCCATGTCCTTCTCCTTCTCTTTGCGAGAGGACGTCTTGCTGGAGCTGGCCGGAGGCGGAACCGCACTCGACGGCAACCGGAAGGACACATACATCTCGCCCGTGATGTTGCGCGGACGTGGACCCACGTAACCCGTGATGCCGCCGGTCTTGTTGTTCCAGACCATGCCGTGCTGGTTCACGAGCACGACCGTGTGGCCGTAGTGGACGGGCTCGCCGCCCAAGCGCTTGCCGCTCGGGTCCAGCACCGTGAACTCTTCCTCGTAGAACGAGTGCTCGGTCTTGTCGCCGAGCGGCGGCACGCAGCTGAGGATGCCGTGGCGGCCGTTCTTCTCGTAGTAGCCCACGCCCACGAAGGGCGAGCCCTCGGGCAGCCCCGCGTAGGCCGAGGCGGCCCCCAGGCGGATCTTGTGGCCGTAGCGCAGCGCCAGCGGGTCCTCCGGCGTCGCCATGCTGCTGCTTTCCCTTTCGTTGCCTTTGGCGGTAATGGCCGAGAGGGGGAACTGACTGCAACCGCGCACGTTGGACGCGCTGATTGGATGAAAAGATGACGTAAATGACGATTACGCCCAATCGCCAGGGGATAGAGTCGGTGCACTTTGCTGTGATTGGTGGAAAAAAGATAGAGGGATCCAAACGTGGCGGCTGTAATACCGAATCAAAAACATCCGGATGACGTCTCGAAATGAGATGTACCACTCTGGTCGGTACAGTACCACGCGTGAACGAAAGGTGTACCAGTGCATTGGGTACAACAACGTGCGATCGTGGTGCCACAACGTCACAGGATACGCGTAATCAGATCAGAACGAGTACTCCATGGGCGTCGCTGGCTCTGCTGGCGCTGGGGCAGGAGCTTCTGCGGACGCTTCTTCGTTGGCTTGCGCACTCGATAGAGACGCCGCCACCATCTCTAGTTGGTTGCCGCCTTCAGCGTCTTCCTCTTCGTCGTCCTCTTCGTCCTCGTCATCCTCATCTTCATCGCCTCGAGTCCCGATTGCACGTTTCTGCCGTGTCTCGTTTGTCTCCTCGTCGTCCTCGTCGTCCAGCTCCATGTCTTCTCCTTCGTCTTCGTCTTCTTCATTGGCTGCTTCATTCGCCTGTCTTATGGCGATGCCTGCATTGGGCACACCGTTCAGCCGTGCCGCATGCTGCTCCGCTAGCGATCGCTCGAAGGCTTCTTCGGGGTCTTCTACCTCGACGCTGTTCGCAGTTCCGCCTTCAGGCTGTTGGCTGCTGACCTGCGAGCCGTTCGCATGAGTAGGCGCCTTGTTTCCGTTCGCTACGTACTCAGCGTAATCACTCAGCGCTTGCTTCTTCAACGCGTCGATGCGCTTCCTTCGGGTCTCGAGCTCGGCCTTGGAGCGACCCACAAGTGCTGCTATGCGGTAGCGGACGATCTCGCGCAGTGACAGGAACATGTGCGACGGATACCATCCGCCCAACAGCGACGGCTGCGACTGCATATCGAATTGCGCTATCCAGGCCTTGACTTCGGCGTCTTCGATCTCATCTAGTTGGAACAGCACGTTCGCACTCGTCAGCGGAGCACCAAAGATCTCATACGTTGTCTCGTTGGACCCGTTCTGGTCGCCAGCCTTGCCACTGCTCGTAACACTGGCTGCATCGATCCCATCCTCGATCGTCTCCATTTCGTTATCCGAGTCCCAGTCGCCACGCGATTCACCAGCTCCAACAGAGTCCTGGTCATTCGATGCTGGAGATGGCGCAGTTGGGTCTACGAGGTACGATCGACGCGTCTCGCCACGCATGAACCGCTCCTTGCGGCGGCGTTTGCTCGCCTGCGCGTTCTCATGCTCCGATGTTTGGGTAACCTTGACGATGCGAGGGCCCTTTGGATGCAGGCCGCTGTACTTCTTGGTCCGTTTCCGACTCGGATGCGTGACCTTGGCGTGCACCAGCTCACGGTTATTACGCAGCTCAATGACCTGGTACTTGGCCGACTCGTTGGACTGCCGCGGGTCGTAGCCCATTCGGATCCATGATCCACGCCACGGCCCATCCACGAACACGTAGCAGAGCTTGCGTAGAATCCGTCGCGCAGCACGGCGCTCCAAGAAATCGAGGCCGACAAACAGTTTGGGGCGCAGCCAGATCGGCTTAGCCGCCAGTTTCTCCTGCAGCAGCTGCAGCACGTGCTCGTCTACGCATTCGTTGGCTCCAACCGGACGGCGTCGAATCAACGGGTTGTCTGGCTTCGCAGCCGCTGGCGCTGGCACGTCGTCGTGGAAGTTCAGGTACGTCATGGTGCTCGAAGGCTTCTTCGTGGTCTCGGTCGGCTGGTAGCCGGAGCGCTGGCGGAATTCGTACTTGAGCGGCAGATCGACCTTGGAGAACACTTCGGGGATCAACTCGAGCTCGCTCTCCTGCTGTACGCGCATGTACGGACGCAGGCTGGCCTTTATCGACAGCTGCGATGCCGATCCTTTGTAGGTAGGCTGCGCCACGTCCACTGCCGCTGGATTCACTGGCGCTGGCTGCTGCTGTTCGTCCTCAACGCTCGTGGGGTAGAACTTGCGCGCCGTGAAGTACTGGAAGTCGGCCATGCCCTCACAGACGTACTTCTCCTTAGCGATGCCTACAATCTCCGCCTCCACAGCGTCCTCTGCGCCATTGTCGCTCGATGGCTCCGCTGCGCTTCGGCGCTTGGTGCGCTTGACGCGCAGCAGAATGGTCTGCGTCTTGGTCAGATCCGCAAACAGCGGCTTGCACGAGGGCTCGTTTGGCCGCAGCTTCACGGGCAGGAACTGGCTCTTGGCGTCGTGCGTCTGCTGCAGTGTCTTGAGGCCGCCAATGGTCTCGAGCATCCGCGAGAGGTTCGCGTCCGTCGCGTACACGGGCAGCTCTAGTCCCACGAGCGGACGTGCCGTGGGCGCGCGCAGATCGAGTCGCAGCGCGTCCAATGGAGCTGTGTCCGCGTCTCCTTCTCCATCGTCGCTGAGCTGCTGCTCTGTCTGCTGCTGGTCCTGGGCGTCGTCAGCGCTGTCCATGCGATCGACCTGCTCCAACGCCGTTATCACCATTTGCCTCTTCGAATGAGCCTGCACGAGCCAAATGGCCTAAATTGGTGTGCACCACACCATCAATGCAACTAGCACTGTTGTGTTAGCTGATGAAGGTTCACTGTTTATTGGTACTGAAGAATAACTATTTCTTAGCGATGGGGCTTAAGAAGAAGTCTGTGCAATCGCCAGGTACGTTCTGGTTGTCGTCGTAGGTGCGGATTCCAATGGTTTTCAAAACTGCCGCGGTCGCTGGTGTTGCTAAAAGGAGAAAATATGGTGAGAACTCAGCCAGCACAGCGATGAAGGTCTCAAGAGATGCATACCTGGCACGGGTAATACGATAGGAGACTCAATAGCATGGATGACGGCACGATTTGATCGTCTACTTGGAGTGGTAACTGAATCCTTTGATAATGTAGAGTTGAAGAGAGCAGGTGAGCCAAAAAGATGTTCCTGTTTGGCGAGCTGCATTGATAAAATTTATGGTTAGCAAACGTGCTGCGCAATGACAATGAAATCGCATCCTCACCTCAAACTCCAGTCGGTCTTTGTCGAGTTGAACTGCGCGCTCTTGCAACAGCTTCCGATCCTGCTCGAGATGTTTTTGTTTGCGGGCAAGCGCCTGCTTCTCAAACTCCATGTCTTCAGCATAAGTTTCAAGCAAAGAATAATCCGGAGAAACCCTGTAGGAGCGGGGAGGCGTGATGTCGAGGTTTTGAGTGTCATTCTCAGGACCATTCTTGCTTCCATCTGCATCGTATGATATGCGCCGTCGAGAACGCTGTGTATTGTCGCGACCTGGTCTCCTTGTCTCTGAAACCGCCAATGCAGCCTGAAGCAATTGGTCTTGCTCATGTATAATACCATGGGCGTCAGCAAGCTTTTGCTGCAGCATATCAAGCACTTGTTCGCCGCGCTCTTGAGCTTCTTCGGCGAGATCTATGCGCATGGCTTCTTCAAACTGTCCAATCTTGTCACCAAGAATCTCCATACTCTCGGCAATATATTCTGGGAGATTCTGCTTTGTAGTCACACTTAAAGCCGTGGGTGTAAAATCGTCGATCGGTACAACTGCCAACTGGGATAAGTCTTCATTACTGCCTTTTGCACTTTTTCTTGTGTTGTTAATGCACATAATTGGTAAGTAAACGTGCTCATACCCAGTGCATCAACCATTTGCATCGACTTACTGAGCCAGAAATAGTGATACCGCTTTCTTGTATTGCGTAGTGAGCGCTTCAACTTGTCGCTGAAGAGCATGATAGCTAGAAGCAAGAGCTTCATTCTCGAAAAGCAATTCAGCTTTCTTTTGCTCGAAATTGTCCATGATCTGTTTGGTAAGTTTGCTCTCATGCGACTGGCCTGAGCGTGCCAGTCGTGTCCGCTCGGTCGTGCCATTCAGTTGGGTGCCTAAAATGATACCGGAACCCTATGAAAAGCATGATGCTTATCAGTGTAAATCCATGGTTGTAAGTCCTATTGAAAATGCAGACGGACCCGCTTTTCCTTTGACACCCGAGTCACAGAGTCCTGCAGCGTCTTGCGGAGCCGCTCGTAATCCACGTCCTTCCGACGCAGCTTGGCCTTGTATGCAGTCTCCACACCCTGCAATCTGACACCATGGCCACAACGTTGGTAACGGCAACAGAGCACGCCAACAAAGATGCAAATCGACGTACTTCGCGCACAGAACTTCGAGAGCCTTCTTGTCTGCCTGGAGCATCTTGCGCTCGTTCTTGAAGCTCTCCTCCTTGGCTGTGAAGTAGTTTTCCTGTTGCGCCAGACTCTGCTTGTGCATCTCATTCTCGGCCGTAAGAGCTTGCACCGCATTGGTCTTGCGCTGCAGCTCCTTCTCCATGCGCTGGATGGTCTCGTGCAATCCGTTCTGGCGCTCGAGGTCGTCCTGGCGCAGGAACAGCAGGAAGCTCACGAGATCCATAGTATCACGCAGGCGCGTCTCCACTCGCAACCCGTCATCAATCTCTTTGTTCTGTCTTGCCACTGCGCTGGTTTCCTCTGGCTCGGGCATCAATCGCACGTAACGCCAGACGTCGTTCAGCTGCAGCCGTCCGAACGCATCCTCGTCGTCCGCGTCGCCGTCGTCCTGATTCGCACGCTGAAGTCGCTGGTACCGTGGCTGCTGCTGCTGGGTCGTAGTGAGTCCCATGGCAACCACGTGCTCCAGCTGGTCGTTCAGATACTTCTCGTTCACTGCAAGCGACTGCGAGCGCGGCAGCTTCCAGGGCCGATCGCTGGGTCTGGCCACCATGGCCGCTGCCTCAGCGCTGTGGCTCCAGAGTCCGCCCAGCGGATCGTGGTCCGCCTGCTGATTGGTCTCCATGGGCAACGGCAACTCGCCTTGCGCACTGACACGCGCGCGCTTGGCCGGCGGCGGTTCCATCGGCCAAAGTGAAACCCTCTCTACGCGCCATGCGCACTGGAGGCGCCAAAAAACGGATTTATGCGACTACACAGGGTGCACAGTGCGAAATTCAAACGGTTAAGTTTCGGTAACTTACGCGGATAGTATAGAAAACGGTAATTAAAAGTTAAATTGCTCTCTAAATTGCAAATAAAGTCGATGCGGTCTGACAGAAGAGCTCTTCTGTCAGACCGCATCGACTTTCTGAAACATGACCAACTGCAATTCGTCCACGTCTTTTTTCGCACCCACGCGCATTCTTCTTGGCGTAAAGTTGTGCTGCCAGTCCTGTTCGCGTACTTCCCATACGTTTCTACACGCTTCAATCTCGTTCTGGAATGTGACCCACGACCATGCAGCGCAGCTTCATTTTGCCTCAAAAATCGTGTTCCTCGCTGAGGTGACTTGGTGGTTGTATGATGGTCAATGTGCATTGCTCAATCTGCTGGCGTGTATCGGCTCTTGACCTACTGGACTCCGATCGCCAGGCCTCAAATGCCAAAGTGAAATTCCACCGTAAACTGCCTCAGACCAGAATTCATGTATCGTTCTTATGCTGGTGAATCTGGGGCTGGGATCGACTGCTAAAAACGCTCTCGAATCCAAATCAAGCAAAAGAGGACGCGTGTATCGCATTAATTCTTGGCCTGGTCTGGACCAGCATTGGATTCCACCAGCAACTGGAATCCGAACGCGTGGCTCGCTATATTTAACACAGGAACAGCTCTCAGCCTCTATTTCTGCATCGGATCTGGTGTATTTTGAGCCCAAACCTGAGAAGATCTTCTCTAATATACACCCAATGATGGTCGTTAATGCGCTCTGATCCCTCTCATAAGCCCAACTTGAAGCCCATTCCTTCTTTTCCAATGATCATGGCGCGTGCTGCCTTTACGTACTCGTTGCTGCTTGGTCTGCTCCATTTCAGCCTTCCATCAGCGTCGGCTGACTACTTGAGACGCCGATCCGAAGATGCTGTGCATAAGGAGCTGGTACGCGCCATCAACGAGCAGCGGAGGCTCCACGGCCGATCGATTGTGTGTCCCAACCGGTGCGTTCTCCCAGTCAGTCCTCGCACCAATGGACGAAGAACTGACTCATTTTGAACGCAGCAAACTCCAGGCGGCTTCGCAGACGATAGCACATGAACTGGCAGAGCAGAGCAAATTCGACCAAGTGGCCAAATCCAGCGCCGTGGAGGTCGTGAACCTCCATCAATTTGCGTTCACTGGACTGGCCGAAGACATTGGCGTCGGCCACAAGAGCGTGCAGAACGTCGTGGACGCGTGGATGAAGCTGGACGACCATCGAGCCAACATCTTGGGCGACTACGCGTATGTCGGCACCGGATACGCGTACAACGGAGGCTGGGAGAGCTACGGCCACCACTGGGTTCTGGTTCTAGCTAGTAACAGCGTCACGCACGAGCAGCGAGAAGCGTGCGATCCAGACTTCAGCCCTTGAATCACCGTAAACTAATCAACCATAGAATTCCCTCGCAATGACACAAGACGCTTTGGTAGTCAGTAAATCCATTACTGCCTCGTAATAATCATGGGTCTCCCTGAGCTTACAGCTTGGTGACGCCGTGCACGACCTCGTCCTTCTTGTCCAGCACGAGCACGTTCATCAGATCGCTGTAGAAGCTGGGGAAGTACTTGCAGGCGCGCGTGCAGTCCGGCTGGAAGTTCACTTCCAGGATCACGGGACGGATGCTCTCCTGGCCCGTTTCCGCATCGGTGACCCACGTGAGCATGATGTCCACGCCGTACAGCGCGCGCGATTTCTCGCTGCGACCGAGACCCATCGGAGGCGGCTGGGCCGTGACCAGCGTGAACAGCTCCTTGATGGACGAGCAGATCTGCGCGTGCACCTCCAGCCAGTCCTCACTCGGGTACTCGGTCTCGAAGCGTGAGACGAACTCGGTGTTGTCCATGATGCGCACGTCGAACTTGGAGTAGTTCATGACCGTGAAGTGCTTCTGGAAGTCGCTGAAGTCGTCCATGGCGAAGGGCGAGTTGGCGATGCGAAGCCACGAGACGCCGCTCAGGTACAGCTCCAGCGGCTCCGTGGACTTGACCATGACCAAGAAGCGGAAGTCGAACTTGCGCGAGTCGATGAGCACGGGGCGGTGGATATACTGGCACGCGATCTTCGGTCCGGTCTCCGTGAGCCGCGCGAGGTGCGCAGCGTTCTGCGCGATGCACGTGTCGATCGAGCGAGCCATGTTCCAGGGCTTGCAGATCCAGTGGTTGGCGTCCGCATCGGCATCGGCATCCGTGTCGGTCGTGGTGTCCACTTCAATGTCCAGCTCATTGGCGGCGCGGATCGCTTGGTCGCGACGGATGTACTCGGCCACGAGCTCCGGGAACTCAGTCGTCATGTTGAACGTCTTGGCCAGCCATGTGGGCTGCACACCACCGTTCTGCCTGTGGGAACACCAGCCAAAGAATCACTGTCAATCATTGGGCTTTCATGTAGACAAGACAATGCATAGAGTTCACGTACAGTTTGCACGTCTCGTAGAGCAGATCCTTGCACGTGAGGATCTTCTCGTTCGGGAACTGGTTGATGATCTGAACACGGGAGTCCGAAGCGTACTTCTGGAAGTCCTTGAGATGGCGCGTGGCCCAGAGGACTTGGGCATCGGCCTCCTGCTCCACGTGCGCGAACTTGTCGTGCTTGAGGTTGTTGCGCACCAGCGGCAAGTCTGCAGCACACATCAGAGCACATGAGTTACGATGTCAAAGCGAACGACCAAGGAAGACAGCAACGCACTGGAGTAGATGCGCAGCGGCTCGACGTCTGCCACGGCTTCCGCGAGCGAGGGCGACGCCACCGTAGTCGCAGGATCCGGCAGCGTCTCGGACGTCTGGCTCACGATGGCGTGGTACTTGGCTCGAGCGTCCTCCAGCGAGTAGTTCGTCTGGCGCAGCGCCACTCGCTCGTTGAGCGCCTCCACGTAGTGCTCCGGCACCTCGGCCTCCGTCTGCGTGGCCGTGGGGTAGAAGAGCGAAGCCAGCAGCGCCGCACGCATGTCCTGGTCCTGCGCACTCGAGGTCTGCGGCAGGAAGTCGCGCGTGAGGAAGTCGCCGGCTTCAAGCGGCGCCACGGGCCAGAGCAGCGAGAACGCGCACTGGGTCTCGCCAAAGTAGAACGGCACCATGCGCATGTTGGGCGCGTCGTCGTCGTGCTCGATGGCCGAGCCGAACTCGTCCATGACGTACCAGATGGCCGAGGCCTCCGCGGGGTTGAGATGGCCCAGGCGGTACGTGTTGGCGTACTTCCACATCTGATCCAGCACCACGCGCGTGCGCTCGGCCGTGGAGCTCTCGTCCTCGTCCTGCTCGATCTGCAGCAGGTTATCCATGCGCTGCAGCAGCGGCGGCGACTGGCTCAGCTGCTCCAGGCACTGCTCGGCCGTGAACGTCCACGCGTGGTCCACGAGGAAGAGCGCCTCGTCCGACTCGGGCTGCACGGCCGCCAGGTCCACGTCGTCGCGCACGACAGCGTGCAGATCGCCATCTTCGTCGCGCGCCAGGAAGAAATACTCGCCGGCGTCCAGCAGGTCGTGCGTGAGCTTGTAGTAGAGCACGGGCCACAGATGTTGCGGCACTTGCGCCGTCACGAGCTGCGCCTGATGCGTCTCCAGGAACCGCTCCATGCTTCCACTGATCCTTTGGTTGTCAAATGGGAATGGCACCGGATGGAGGATGCTGCGTATCAAGTATCACAGGTACACATCATTATGCACTGCTATTTAATTCGGCCATGCAAATAATGTGCACCACGTAACGTATCACATTATAGAGTTACTATTGGAAAAGATACTTTAGGCCGAGGAGACGAGAAGGACGGGAAGCTGCTGCGTGAGATCGCAGCTCTCGTGGCTGCTCTGGGCCAGCAGCATCGTCCAGTAGTGACTGTAGCTGTCCGCGCTCTCCGTGCGGTTGCCATTGTGGGCGTAGCCGGTGCCGATGAAGGCGTAGTCGCCCAGCAGGTTGCCGCGGTGGTCGGTCGAGCGCAGCCACGCGTGTATGACCTGCGCCACGCTCTCGTAGCCCACGGCCACGTCTTCCGCCAGCTCCGTGAACCGAAAGCTCTGCTGCTGCGCACGCGTCACAAGGCTGGAGGTCGACGAGGAGCCTGTCGCTTCCGCGCTGGAGCTGTAGAGATCGCTCTGCGCCAGCTCCTGAGCCAGCGTCTGCGAGGCGCGCTGCAGCTTCCTGTATGCAGAGCACGAGCGAGTCACCCCCCACAGAGCCTTACTGCAAGAGAGAGCGCTATTGTACCTGTTGGAGCACACGGGGGCGATGCCGTGGCGCTGGCGAGCCTTGTTGATGGCGCGCACGAGCTCCTCGTGGACGTCGTCGTCCTCCGGCACACGTCGCAGATACTCCGCCGAGGCCGGAAGCGCTAAAAGCAGCAGGAGACAGAGCAGCAGCAGCACGCGCATTGCAGTCGTGACGTTGCGCTTGAGCCAATGGACAAATGGGGGTTATCGGTTGGATTCACGAATGCCGTTTCGACAGTAACGACTCTTGGCGCTCTTCCGGTGGCTTCGCGCGCTCTCTCTCTCTGTGCTGACGAGCCTCACGTGTGCGCGTTGCGCAGGCGAGCCATGACCAGGAAGCAGGCGATGAGCTTGCCCTGCATGCTCACGGCGTACTTTTCCAGCACGAACGCCAGCAGATGCAGCGCCGAGAGCCCGTACTTGCGCCTGATGAGCTGCACAATGAGCAGCAGCGACGTGGTCTTGAGCAGTCCGTACACGCAGCTCGTGGCCAGCGCCTGCTGCAGAGAACCCGTGTAGGTTTCGCCCGCCAGCGTGTTGGGGTCCGCCGAAGACACCACGAGCGAGTAGAGCGCGTACTGGAAGGGCATGATGCAGCCGATGTACTCGCACACGATCAGCACCTCGGACAGGAACAGCAGCTGCAGCGTCTGCGTCAACAGCCACGCCAGCTCCTTGTGGCTCAGCGTGATGCAGTCGATGGAAATCTTGCGCTTGAAGCGGTCTGCTCGGGCGGGCGACTGCTGCTGTTGCGGCTCGCTCTCGGACTGCATTTCGCTGATGAACGTGTTATCGATCGTGTGGAGATCCAGCAGCGATAGCCTCCTCACGGAGCCGCTGTTGACTGCGGCCACTTTGACGTGCGACTTGGTGCGCGTGAAGGTCACGTGCGTCTGCGGCTTCTCCGGTGCGAGATACACGGACGAGCTCTTGCGGAACGCCTGCGTGAACGTGGCTCCGTGGCGGAAGGCGCCGTTCTTCTGGCGTCTCGTGGAGCTGCGTACGCCTGGGAACAGCGCCGACTCCACGATCGTGACGGCCGTAGTCATGACCAGTCGGCCGTCCACGATGAACGACTGGTGCGTGTACAGCTGCGTGCCCAGCACTAATTGCACGAGTCCGATCAGGACCAAGAGCAGCGCGATCCCAAGCGAGCGCACGCTTTGCAGACACACGTTCTCGAAGAGCGAGCCGGTGATCTCCACGGCGCACACCGTGACGGCACTGCTGATGTCGCCTAGTGAGTGTGCGTAGTGGCTCACGAGCCGCTTGAGCACGGCCTTGAATACCGGGAAGGCCAGCGAGAGAATCAACTGGCCAGCAGTGTTGATGCGCTTGAAGACGATGCCCACGAGTCCAAAGACCACGAGAGCGAAGACCTGGCAGCCGAGTAGAGGGAGATACGCCAAGATCTGCTGACGATACTGCAGCAGCAGCTTCCGTTTCAGCAGAACGTGGTAGAGTACGAACCACAAGCAGTAGACAGGAAAGCTCACGGCGCCACGATAGCGTACGGGGATCTGCCAGATGAGCTCTAGTACCAGCAGCAGCACGCCTTGGGTAGATAGAGCGCAGAGCAGAGCGACCACGACGACCAGCCAGTGCTGGTACATGCTCTGCGTCCACTCGAGCGCATGCCGCATGATCAGGAGCTGGGCAGCGCACAGGAACGTCAGGTGCCAACCTAAATGGACAGCGTAGACCAGGGGCTCGTCCGAGAGGCCGTAGTGCACAGGGTAATGCTGCACGGCCGCAGTGGCGAACAGCAGCAGGAGACTGGGAATGGGCGTGAGAACCAGCACAGCAGCCACTCGGGACCAACTGGTCGTGCGCTGGTACTCGTCAAACGCCAGCAGCTTATCGATGGAGTACCGTCCAAGGTACCGGTGCGCTGTGTTCCATCGGTGGCACTGCTGCAGCAGGTGGCCCACGTATCCACGCAGCGAGATCTCTCGACGGATCTGTCGCTCGCGGAGCTTGATGAGCACAGGCGGTTCCAGACTGCTGTCGATCACAGTCTCGGTCTTGGTGGCGTCCGACATGCTGTGTCGTTCTACCGTCCATCCCAGGCTCTGATCATGTACTCTAGACAAAAAATAGACAAGAGATTGGCAGAGTATTATTAGATTTCGTTCATGGCATCCAAGAAAGGCAAGTTGCCGATGAAGTCGTTCGATGGGATGCGCTGCGGCCTTTCGACGCCTTGCGAGCACTACTCTCTGCGCTTGGACAGCGCTACCAAGGCACCACTCTTCTCTTTCCGACGGTACATTCGCTTCACTGTGCTAAGAAACCTGGGATACCTGTGGCTTCCGGCAATGATGAAGCTGGCTGCGCGATCATGGATCTAACGCGAAGCGCGTTCCAGTTGGAAAATCGAGGCACATCGTAATATATGGGAATTGCGAAGTGCTATCACGAACAAGACTGATAGCTCGGTTACAGGAAACTTTGCGCTCTACCTTGCTCAGATGAACGGTGCATGGGTGAGGAAGACGGACGTGGACGGATTGCATCCGGGCTGTGTTTCGGCAACGTTTCCAGCGATACA
>JAADXR010000329.1:0-33924 GCA_023337935.1 Elongisporangium anandrum
GACGTGCTCGTGGAGGTCGAGGTGGTCGACGTCGAAGGCGTGGAGGACGTGGTAGTGGTCGAGGTCGAGCCAGTGGTCGAGGCCTCGCCAGCAACTTCCGAATCAGCGTCTGAACCAGCGATGTCAAGGTCGCAGTCGTCCGAGCCAGCAATGTCCAGGTCGCAGTCGTCTGAACCAGCCAGGCTCAGATCACAGTCTTCCGAGCCAGCCAGGGACAGGTCACAGTCTTCCGAGCTGGAACCAGCCAGCGACAGGTCGCAGTCTTCCGAGCTGGAACCAGCCAGGCTCAGGTCGCAGTCTTCGCTTCCAGACGACGAAGTTTCAGTCGTCGTGGTGGCGGCCGAGGCTTCACCAGCGACCGACGATTCCGAAGCAGCGGTCGAGGAGGCGGCAGTCGAGGCCGAAGCAGCCGACGAAGCCGTAGTCGACGCAGCCGACGAAGCGGTGGTGGAGGCAGCCGAAGCAGCCGACGAGGCAGCAGACGAAGCGGTGGTCGTGGTCGTCGTGGTCGAAGCGGTCGACGATCCGGATTCCGAGACGCCGTAGCTGTAGTCAGTCGAGCCGGTAGCCGAGCTCGAGTAGTCGCCAGTCAGAGAAGCGCAGTTGGTGTACACCTGCCACTCGGCCGTGTGCAGCGCCAACCAGATCGACTGGAGCACGCTGGCGCCCTTGCACTTAGTGCGGTCGTACGGCAAAAGCGCCGGCGTGGTCGTGTAGTTGGCGGCGCAATCGATGTCAGCGAACACGCGCACGTCGTCGCACCAGACTTCGCACGGGCCTTCGTGGGAAGACGTGAGCTGGTTCCACTCGACGTACTCAGGCAGGTCCTGGGCCGTGCCGAGCTTGCCGAAGCCGCACTGGGCCGAGGCGCCGTCCGAAAGCACCTCCGTGGCGTAGACGAGCTCACGGAGCGACGTGTACTTGCTCGAGTCGAAGGCGATGGTGTACGCCTCCATGTTCTGGGTCGAGCCGTAGGAGAACGAGTAGCCCGTGGGACACGTGAGCGCCGAGTTGCCATCGATGGTGGCCGAAGGGCTGTTGCGAGAGTAGAAGGTGTCGTTCCATGTGGGGAGCGGCAGGATCATGTTGCTGTGGGCGTTGGCCGTGGAGGCGGCCGTGGCCACGAGGGCGATCGCCAGGAGCGAACGCTGGGGAGCAACCATCTTGACCATGTTCGTCGTTTGCTGGTGTTTAGGGAGGCTGCAAATTCGTGAATGAGAGAGAGGGCGGCCTCATCTGGACATGCGCGCGTGGGCCTTGTCCAGAGCCACCGTCTCTTCCGTTATTCAAAGGCAGCTGGGCAGCCAATTCCACGGCGGGCCGGCCATGTGGCGGCTTCTGCGGCGCCACCTGTTTATCCTTTTTTGCCATCGCGTATACAAATCTCAAGTCACTCGATAGAATTCAGTGTGCTTGCCTTGACCCAGATGGGGTTCGGGGCTTGGGCTTGGACGGCCTTAACTATCGGATGCGGTCGGCACCCGAGCGCACTTTTACGGATCGGGTTTAGACTAATAAACAGCTGGGTCGCCCCCTCGTGAGTCTCTTATTTCCTAGGTTGGGGGTCGCAGTACCGTGGTGGTACAATGTGCCTCTTGGCGGGTGAGCGGCAGCACGACACTCCATGGCTGTTTTCGCAGAACCACATGCAGGAAGGGCGGGAGTTCAAGGATAACAAGGCAGGAAGGAACACTCGTGCAGCGAAGCTCCTCCTGTTCTCCGAGCACCATCGGAACAGTGGCCATGATCTGTCTGTGTATCTCTGGCCTCCACCCATGCCTCAACGATCCTTGGATGGACTTGGGTACTGTAAGACTGCTCTTGGAAGTCGTCTGTGGCTCGGAGTCTGGTGGTCCACAGGATCATAGAGGATGGAAACCGTAAAAGCGGTGCAAACAGCAGACACCACGTTGGCGCGTGTCCTTCTTTTTAGCCATCCGGGTCGTCGGCAGATCCAAAAGAGAATTGCTGGTATTAATACAGTACTGTAGCTACATTCACAGGCCCAGTTACGGAATTGAACGGAGCTGCAGGTAAATTGGCTGGTGGTGCAGTGCCAGGATAGTATTAAAGCAAGAGGGATATGATCCCGTTGCTTTCGACTACCAAGGTGACTCAATTCGCCGAGTGCAGCTCATATTTCAAAGAATGGTGCAATGTTGTATTGTTTTATCAGAACAGGACGCGATTCACACAACGCGACGAGGCCGTCCACATGGCGCAAATGCCCTAAACCACGGTTCAACGTTTGGTAAATTCATTGTGGAGCCACGAGGTTCCAGGCTCGCAGTTTAATTGTCAGGCACTGGTGCGCCGCATGTCGTGCCAACGGAACTCCCAAGGCCTTCTACATTTACCAGACATTTCCCCACAGCAAAGATCGTGAAACGTCCTGATATATTGCCCCTATCAATGGGTGTCAGTTCAAAGGTTAACTGTTCCGGAACAAAACTGTACCCATGTTTGTGAGGAACGTTCCTCGTGTACTGAATTGCGTTATCGATGACCTTCAGTATGTCACTGCAGACTGCTCGTCGATACCATATGGGCTGCCCTGCTCAGGCGCAAAGTAGTACCGTGAGCATGCAGATTAAGAGACCGCAATTTCTCGCCGCCTGGAATAGCGATCGGGTGAGAGGCCCTGGGCGCTCACGAGCGAAGGCTGCAGCGTCCTGTGCATGCGGCCAAGCGCTTCTTGCTCTCGCCAATGCCTTCGCTTAACCACGAAGCGCTACAGTAGGCTGCTTTGGCTCCCATCTGTATTTGCCTAACGTTGCCAGGATCTGTTGGGCTTCCTGCTCCGTGCATTCCCTATCTCGAGTCGCGTGTCTTCCGCGCAAAATGGCCCTCGACCTCACGATGGATCAGCATCTTTCGTCTGTGTGGGGGGCATCGATAATCTACGTCTGTGCGTGTGGGGCGTAAATCTGTGCGTTCACTTTTCGATCCGCGCTCTCAGGTCCCAGTCCGTCCGCTCTCCTTCACGATGATGAACTCCAAGCTCATGCTGCTCGCGCTCGCCGCCCTGGCCGCCTCCACGGCTGACGCCCACAGCAACATGATCCTGCCGCTGCCGACCTGGAACAGCACGTTCTGGTCGCGTAACAGTCCCTCGGCCACTATCGATGGTGACACGGCGCTCACGTGCCCCACGGGCTACTCGTTCTCCTACGGCTCGACCCAGAACATGGAGGCATTCACTATCGCCTTCGACGCCAGTGAGTACACGTCGCTCCGTGAGCTGGTCTACGCCACGGAGGTGCTCTCGGACGCCGCCACGGCCCAGTGCGGCTTTGGTTACCTTGGCACGGAACAGGACCTGCCCGAGTACGTCGAGTGGAATCAGCTCACCTCTTCTCACGAAGGCCCTTGTGAGGTCTGGTGTGACGACACCCGCGTCTTCCACGACATCGATTGCGCTGCTAACTACACGACCGACCCGGCACTCCTTCCTTACGACCGCACTAAATGCAAGGGCGCCAGCGTGCTCCAGTCGATCTGGTTGGCTCTGCACACGTCCACGTGGCAGGTGTACACCAACTGCGCCGCCTTGACTGGCGACTACTCGAGCTCAGTCAGTGGCTCGACTGACTACAGCTACGGCGTCTCGGAGTCTGGATCGACCACCTCGGCGACGACCACGTCGACTACCACCACGACCGCCTCGTCCACAGCTGCCTCGGCCGCTTCGACCACCACGACTGCGTCGTCCGCCGCCTCTGCTTCGTCCACCGCTGACGAGGCCACAGACTCCACCGCCACGTCCACAGAAGCCTCAGCCTCGTCGTCGACCACGACGACCACCACCACTACGACTACGCCCACCACCACGACGGCCACGCCCACGACGTCCACCAGCTCCACTGCCTCGGAAGAGACCGATGACACCACCACCACCACCACCACCACGACTGACGGCTCGTCCAAGTGCAACGTGCGCAGCCGCCGCCGCAACTAGAGACCGAGAGAGTATAGTGTCGTACAGCTCTGTTTGTGTAATGAAATGAATTTCCCATTGAAACCAACACCCCTTTCCTTCCATACTATTGTGCCACGATGGCCAACACCAACGCATGTTGGGTGAGCGAGCAGCCCCGCCTGACGCTTCGGATCGCACAGGCACGGACTCTGGGGCGCTGAAGCGCTCTTCAAGTGCAGATGGCCCATACATTGGCCCTGTTATCAGTCAGCGCCCCGCTCAGGATCGGCACCATATGGCGAGCGAGAAGATCTTTCCGAACGATGTCTCTGTGTTAAATGCGTTGAGAGGATCGGTTGGGAACATGGCCGCGTGCATTGCAGATCCTCTTGATACTACGCTGCCTTCTTCCCCACCGAATGGGATTCCGCAACGATCTCCAGCCTCAATGAAGACGGGACGCGTCTCTCATGCCGCTTGCTGGGGCTGCTCACTTCTCCATTTGCCTGCAACGCTTGAAGTCCCCTCCATCAGACCATGCTGTCTTCCCCCAACTCCAAGCTGGCCATGCTGGCGCTGGCCGCCACCATGGCGACCACGGCCGAAGCCCACAGTAACATGATCCTGCCGCTGCCGACCTGGAACAGCACGTTCTACGGCACCAACAGCCCCTCGGCCACCATCGACGCCGACACGGCACTCACGGTGCCCTCGGGCCAGTCGTTCTACACGTCGCCGTCGGCCAACACGATCGCCTTCACGGAGGCCTTCGAGGCCTCGAGCTACACGTCGCTGCGTGAGCTGGTCTACGCCACGGAGGTGCTGGAGTCCGCTGCCACGGCCCAGTGCGGCTTCAGCTACGTCGGCACGGCCCGCGATCTACCCGAGTACGTTGAATGGAACACGCTGACTGCGTCCCACGAAGGTCCGTGCGAGGTCTGGTGCGACGACGTCCGCGTCTTTGCCGATACCGATTGTGCCGCCAACTTCACGACCACGCCTGCGCTGCTGCCGTACGACCGCACCAAGTGCAAGGGCGCCAGTGTGCTCCAGTCGATCTGGCTGGCGCTGCACTCGCCCCCATGGCAGGTGTACACCAACTGCGCTGCTCTGACTGGCGACTACTCGAGCTCGGCCACCGGCTCGACCGACTACAGCTACGGCGTGTCGGACTCTGGATCGACCACCTCGGCGACCACGACGTCGACCACCACCACGACCGCCTCGTCGGCTGCTTCTTCGGCTGCTTCGGCCACGACTGCGTCGTCCGCTGCCTCTGCTTCGTCCACTGCTGACGAGGCCACGGACTCGGCCTCCGCCACCACGTCCACGGAAGCCTCAGCCTCGTCCGCTTCGTCCTCGACCACGACGACGACCACCACTGCGCCTGCGACGACGACGGCCACGCCCACGACCACCACGGCCACGCCTACGACCACCACGACCGAGACGTCTTCAGATGGTTCGTCCAAGTGCAACGTGCGCAGCCGCCGTCGCAACTAGATGCTCCCTTGATGTCACGAGAGAGAGCCGTGTGCTGTAGCTTTGTGTAATGAAATGGATTTCCACGTGTGTCATGTGCTTCTTCGTACCTTCGATGCGTCTACGAGACAGGGAAAATGAGGACATTAGATTGGAGGGCATTGGGTTGCGTGCAGGACAGCATACGCGTGGCTGATTCACTGAGATGTGACGACCGAGGCCACCATTGCTGTTGTCCGCTTGAACAGCCGTGGTCTGGTGGTGTCGTCATACTCTTGGTCGTTATATGTTGATAACGAAGAGCCACAAGGCGAGGATGATTCGATCGCTGACGAGGCCTCTGGGGTGCCCGTGCACAATGGAAGAGCAACACGCCTTGGCCTGTTCCTTCACGACTCTCTGGTGCCAAGCCACGGGTACAATCTTCCGGCTTTCGGACGTTCCCACGACCCTCTGCTGGGTGAGAAAGCTGCGCTCGTCTTTCCATCGTGACGCTCCACGGGTACAGACCCTGACTGAACAATAGCTCCAGAGAGCTCTTCGAGTGCAGCTGGGCCATACATCTCGGTCTGGCAATGGTCTGCAAAGGTTTGCCAGATGGGCCGCAAGAAGATCTCTACGGGTGTCATAAAGGATCGGTTGGGAAGCTCCTTCCGCCGTCTTCTACCAAAGAGATGGCTCTGCTGGGATCACGTTTGGACAGGTGCTCACTCACTCTCACTTCTCCATTCGCCCTCCGCAGCAACACTCTTCATCGACCATGCTGTCTTCACCCAACTCCAAGCTGGTCATGCTGGCGATCGCCGCCACCATGGCGTACTCTGCCGAAGCCCATAGCAACATGATTCTGCCGCTTCCGACCTGGAACGACACGTTCTACAGCCGCAACAGCCCCTCAGCCACCATCGACGGCGACTCGGCACTCACGGTTCCTTCGGGTCAGTCCTTCAGCACGTCGCCGTCGGCCAACACCATCGCCTTCACGGAGGCTTTCGACTCGTCCACCTACACGTCGCTGCGTGAGCTTGTGTACGCCACGGAGGTGCTATCGGACGGCGCGACGGCCCAGTGCGGCTTCAGCTACCTCGGCACGGAGCAGGATCTGCCCGAGTACGTCGAGTGGAACCAGCTCACTTCTTCCCACGAAGGTCCGTGCGAGGTCTGGTGCGATGACGTCCGCGTCTTTGCCGATACCGATTGCGCCGCCAACTTCACGACCACGCCGGCGCTGCTGCCGTACGACCGCACCAAGTGCAAGGGCGCCAGTGTACTCCAGTCCATTTGGCTGGCGCTGCACACGGCCACGTGGCAGGTGTACACCAACTGCGCCGCCTTGACTGGCGACTACTCGAGTTCTGTCAGTGGCTCGACTGACTACAGCTACGGCGTGTCGGAGTCCGGATCGACGACTTCGACCACAACGACGACGACTCCCACGACCACGACCGCAACCCCGACTGCTGCTTCGACTTCGTCCACAGCTGCGGAAGCTTCGGCATCTTCCGCCTCGACGACCTCGATCACAACCACTGCGCCTGCGACCACCACGGCCACGCCTACCACCACAACGTCGGCTTCTTCGACGTCGACAACGACCACGACGACCACTGCGCCTGCCAGCAGCCAGGCATCAACATCCTCGACCTCGACGGCCACGACCACTTCCACTGCGCCTACCGCCAGCGGAGGATCGACTGCTTCCGCCTCGAAGAACTCGACCACAGGCTCTGCGACCACGACGTGGGGATCCAGCGGTCGTGGCGGCTTCGGAGGCCGTGGCCACTAATGAGCCCATTGAGCTCTTGGATCTTGCGATGCGTGATGGTGTGACCGTATAAATAGTGTGGGCCACCTCTATTTGTGTTGATGTAAACCAAAACACGATGCTATAAAGTATTTTGTTGCATTTGCTGTGAGTTTGCTGGGTTTCGTTAGCAGCTGGCACAAGAGTGCCCGCCCAGCCTCTCCCAAAGGCCAACGTCCCAACGACAGAACCTGCAGCAGGACCATGTGGTTCCACCCATCAACCCAGTCAGTCTTTTACGTTGAACTGATCTACAGTATCGGGTGGACGTCGACACGACCCTCCATTCCTTCCACGCTCTCACTCTGTCCCAAGAAGCTTCACGATCACTCGAGGCGTGTTTGCACAGCTTTCCGTTGTCAGTCCTGTGAAAGCGCGTGCCTCTGCTTTTCAAACGAGACAATTGCATTCCGTGCCTCCATCTGGTGTGGAGCTCCACGCTCCCGTCCTTGAATTAAGTCCGAATTACGTCCAATGCAACGTTTTAGTGCTGACTACGCTGTGTTACACCACGTTCCTTTTAATCTCTCAAGACTAAAGATCTGCTGCGCATCACAGTGCATTCAGGATCTTCACCACCACCTGAGCCCTGCTCTCTGATCTCTCGAGAGTTCACTTGTCGATTCCTGCTGCCTCTCACAAGCCTTCGGTCGGACTCTCAACCATGCTCGCTCCTTCCAAGACGCTCCTGGCGCTGGTCTCCATGGCCGCCTCAGCCCATGCGCACAGCATGATGATCCTGCCGCTGCCGACGTGGAGCAGCGGGTGGGGCACTAACAGTCCCTCGGGCAACATCGACGCCGCCACGGCGCTCACGGTACCAACGGGCCAGTCGTTCTCCACCTCGCCGTCGGCCAACACTATCGCCTTCACTCAGGCTTTCGACGCCAGCGAGTACGAGACGCTGCGCGAATTCGTGTACGCGACGCAAGTGCTCGAGACCGATGCCACCGCGCTCTGCGGCTTCTCGGTCGTTGGCACGGCCCGCGATCTGCCCGAGTACGTCAACTGGAACCAGCTGACCGCGTCGCACGAAGGCCCGTGCGAGGTCTGGTGCGATGACACTCGTGTGTTCCACGACACGGATTGCGCCGCCAACTACACGACCGACCCAGCGCTGCTGCCGTACGACAAGACGAAGTGTGAAGGTGCCAGTGTACTGCAGTCGATCTGGCTGGCGCTGCACTCGCCCCCATGGCAGGTGTACACCAACTGCGCTGCGCTGACGGGCAGCTACTCGTCCTCGGCGTCGGGCTCGGTGGATACCACGTCATCTTCTGCGGCCTCTGTCTCGTCCACTGCTGATGATGCTGACGCTACTACTACCGCTTCCAGCGCCGCCTCGGAATACGCCTCTGCTGCCGAAAGCGCCAGCTCCAGCGGCACGACGACCACGTCTGTCCTGACGGTTGCACCTTCGACGTCGGCCTCGGCCTCAGCCTCCTCTACCTCGTCCGCTTCCGCTTCGACGACCTCCACCACCGCGTCGGCGTCTGCTTCGGCGGATTCAACTACTACGACGGAGACTGCCAGCGCCTCGGAGGAGAGCGACAGCTCCGCCGCCACCACGGAAACCACGACCGAGACCACGGACTCGACCAAGTGCAACGTGCGCTCTCGCCGTCGCCGCAACTAAATCGCCAGCCACGCCACGGTGGCAGTAATTCCTTTTTGTAACCGTTCCAATGCCATTTTTCCATTCTTGATGCTTGTCCAAACTCCATGCGTGTCAAACTGCAGAATGTGTGGTGTACACCACACCTTTTCACTGAATTCAGATTAGTGTGGTGCACACAACTCTTCCATGATTTCCATCGAAACCGTTTCGCTGCGTCGCAAAACACGTTACGTTTCTGGATTGGCCATCTGGTTTGGCCGAACGTTTTCTCCTGGTGCTTCTGCTCAGTCACTCAGCTCATCCGGACGGCGTTACGTTCACGAGCGCCATGTGGCTACAGACCATATGGGCGGGCGCCAAAGCAGATGGTCTGGAGGGAGTGAACCACTGTACCCAGCAGCCTCCGAGCCTCCAGCCTCCATGACCTCATTCCTCGATTCCGCTCGCAAGGCCCAAGTCCAGCTTCTCCACTGCCATGTTCGCCTCCAACTCCAAGCTCTCGCTGCTGGCCATCGCCGCCCTGGCCGCCTCCTCCGTCGTAGACGCGCACAGCAACATGATCCTGCCGCTGCCCACGTGGAACGACACGTTCTACGGCCGCAACTCGCCCTCGGCCGTCATCGACGGCAACTCGGCGCTCACGGTGCCCACGGGCATGTCGTTCAGCACGTCGCCGTCGGCCAACACGGAGGCTTACACGACCGCGTTCAAGGCCAGCAAGTACAAGTCGCTGCGTGAGCTGGTCTACGCCACGGAGGTGCTGTCCGACGGCGCCTCGGCCCAGTGCGGCTTCTCCAAGCTGGGCGACGCCCAGGCCCTGCCCGACAAGGTCGAGTGGAACCAGCTCACGCCCTCGCACGAAGGCCCGTGCGAGGTCTGGTGCGACGACGTGCTGGCTTTCAGCGACACGGATTGCGCCGCTAACTTCACGACCACGCCGGCGCTCCTGCCGTACGACAAGTCCAAGTGCTCTGGCGCCAGTGTGCTCCAGTCCATCTGGCTGGCGCTGCACACGGCCGAGTGGCAGGTGTACACCAACTGCGCTGCTCTGAGCGGCGCTTCGGCTTCGACCACCAGCACCACAGCCTCGGCTTCGTCTGCGGCTGATGAGGCTTCGGCTTCCGCTTCGACGGCTGATGAGGCCAGCGCTTCCAGCGAATACGCCACCACCACGGCCCCGGCCACGACGACCGCCACGCCTGCTGCCACCACGGCCACCACCACGGCGCCTGCTTCCACTACGGCCACGCCTGCCGCCACCACGGCTGTCGAGTCGGATGGCTCGTCCAAGTGCAACGTGCGTCGTCGCCGCAACTAGAGCAGCTTCTCCTTTTTGCCCATTGTCGTCGTTCTTCGTGGTCTAGCGTAGAGCATTCCGTGTAATACAATCAACGCATTTATTGCCAGACAACGGTCTTGGATCGCTCATGCATGTGGGTCTCTCTGCCTTCTCAATCGGACACCAGGCTAGACATTTAACGCGTTACCGCGTGCATTAAGGATCATGGAAGCCATGAGCAATGGACTGCGAGGCATTGTTATTGATAAGTGCGCTACTGGATGCGTACCTAGTAGACTCCACTGCCACATGGAATGGCCGAAGGTTCCCCTCAGACGCACTTTGGCATGCGAGACGACACAAGCCGCCATGTTGCGGCCTTTACGCTGGAATCCTCCACATGGCTATTTGCAATGGATGAGAATTTTGCCCAGTTTCCCAAGCAAGGCGCACTGTATTTTTAATCCTGCGTCCATGATGTGAACTCTACTGGCGGCAATCACATCTTGGCATGGCACCCTCCAGTACCTTCTGTACTTCACTTAGGATATGCTTCAACAGCAAAGCCTTTACTCTTCCTCTCTCCCAATCCTGTGCATCGGAGGCGCAAGAAGCATCACTGGAACTGAAACTTCACCAGGTGGGTTTGAAAAAACAATGAATACATATACTTTGGTTTGTACTACTTAAGTAGTAAGACTAGCTTGTCCCTTGCTTGATCACTCGGGCGCGACGTAAAAGAACGTCGAGTCACGAGGTCGCATGAAGGTGTCGCCACTCATACTCATGGAAGCCATGGATGCCATGCTACTGCGACGCTCCGAGACCACGGAGGAGACTTGGCTCATCACACGGCGCAATTCAAGCGCATCGCTTGCACGAAGGATGTGCTCATTCAGCGCAGGGCCGTTCAATGGATCGTAGAGGCCAAGCAAGCACGAGAAGAAGCGATCGTGGTTCACGTGTTGGAGCATGAGGCAACATGTGGCAAACGGTACGCGGCCAAGACAGTTCTTATCCATGTACCGGAAAATGATGCCTGAACATGGCATAAGCTCTGACGGATGCTTGCAAAGCCATTCAGACAGAAAAGCGATGAGTTCGGGCTCACGCAAATGGCCATCACCTTCGAGATCATGCTTTTCAAAAAGCTCTTTGAGCTTCTGAACATATTCGAATTGCGGAGATGGAGCTGTACGCGTGTGCGTCAAGCGCTGGATCTGCTTTAGACGCTGGTATCCCGAGCTTCTAATCGCAGATGGAACCTTTTCGATTTGAAGAACTAAGTATCGCAAGCAAAAACCAAAGTGCTCCAGTATGACAAACAGTCCAACCTGCCACATCATCCAGCGTGGTGTTCCACTTTCGTTTTCATCAGCACACGTCTCTGGATCACTAGCATACGTGGAGTTAATAGAGCCGAAAGGGATCAAATCTCCATAAGAGAAGGTAAAATTGCAGCTTGTCACAAAGTAGCCCCCATGATACACCACTAGGAAACCCATGACAACAGTCACTCCAATGATGTTGGCATACGAGAGCACAGTGGCCCATTCACCAATAGAAGTATCACGACGTGGCATTGGACGGCGATGGCCATACAGCAAACGAAACGCATCACCACGCACTTCCAAAATATTGTTGATAAACGCTGGCAACGGAAGCAAAGGCCACACAGCCGTGAACATGACCACGTAAGAAAATTGGATGCAAGCATCCAGATAATCCAACATCGGGTCGAAGACTGTTAGTTTTGATTCAGCAATGACTTCATAGGCTGAATACTGATTGCAATCATCGGACACAGGCAAGACTTGCACGTTGAAATGCGTGCGCTGCTTGACCAGACCAGCAAGAATTCGGGCTGTCAAAGGCTTTGAATCATTTGGTACTTCATCGTCCTTGGTTGTAGCTTTCTTGGTCGATCTAAAGCACCGGCTAATCGTCGAAAGGCATGCAGTGAACGGCGATGCACGGCGGCACACGACTGGTCGGCCACGCAACTTGCGCATGACATACGGCAGCACAGTCTCCAGCACCATATTCAAAAACTGAGTGACGACGAGAGGTGTCACAAACATTGTGTCGAGTGTGAGAAGGCCAGCATCCCACTGGTACGGTGCCAACGCTCCCAGTCCGATGCGGCGCACATATCTCAAGAACGTATCTCCGAACGGCAGATATACAAATGCAAGGAACAAAAACCAGAAGAACCAATTACTCCAGACAAATACAAATCGACGATGGATCAAACGGTTCTCGTGATCAGATTTCTTGGCATAGTTTTCCCAACGCACGAACTTCTCGGAGAGCCAATTGAAAACCTCGAAAAAGATAATATCAATAAGCAAACCAAGCAAAATACCCTGCACAAGAATGTACACCCAGCGATCGGTTCCCAAAGCTGAGTTCTCAGAGTTAAAGCACGTTACAAACCAGATACACGTGTACGTGTTATCAGTCGTGCTGTAACATACTGAGCATTGCGGCGCATTTTTGGCGTATACATACCATTGGATAAACGGTACAAGGCAAATGCACTGTACGATAGCACTCAAAAGCACGAAAAACAGCATCGTCAGCTGAATCCAGTGGTTTTTGCGCTGCTTGGGAATTTTTTCCATTTCTTTGGTGAGCTGGTTTTGAGCCCACACATACTGGAAATCTGGGTTCGAGTCATTGTTTTCAAATACCGTGTTCTTGTACTTGGCCAAATTCCATTTTTCGACGAGAATGCTGGTTTCACGTGCCCAGCATACCAAAAACGATGGTCCCCAGAAGCAAGCCACACAAAACCCCATGATACCCATACCTTGAACATACTCGCTCCAGACATAGCCTTGCAGAAACCGCAGACTCAAGTAGAAAGTCACGCAGATCGCAGTCAATGGCATCAGATGCTTGGTATAAATATTCATGAACGCAAACAAAAATGCCACACGCTCGCCGAAGTGCAGTCGCAATTCTTCGACGACCCAACGGTCCATGTTACCTACAGCAGCCCTTCGAGGATTCCAATCGAGCGTACGCTTGCGGTATTCAGCGAAGAACTTTTTGTTGAAAGTGCGGTCGTGCAAGGGGAAGCATTCAAGAATGACGTCTTTCACAGTCAACTCCTTGTTCACGTCACTCACCCATTCTTCCTTGTCGTAATCAGTAATTGCATTGTGAATGATGTTGTGCGTGAGTTGCAATTCCAACGCTGGCGAAAAACACAATTCTTTGAGAGAATCCAACGATTCCTCTCCAAGCTTCGAAATCGATTCACCCTGTTTGATGGATAATTCATCCATCTCACGCTTGAACTCGTGCAGCAACAGGTCTTTGTCCTGCTTCGGGTCAATGAGAATACAAATGCTGGTGGATCCGGCATTATCTTCATCATCTCGATCTTGCGGATCGTAAATATCGTTGTCAAGAAGCACCACGCCAAGACCGGCTTGTATCAGTCGACGCAGGCACTTCTGCTGCAAATGGCTGACCTGAAACGGGAGGTCGCGACGGATCGAAGCTGCTGATTTGGACGGAAACCGATGGCGCAGAAGCTTGAAAACCTGATCTGTGTGCTTCAGAATGATGGCAAAGGTATACTTTTGCGTTTCCTCGATCGTGACATGAGGAGTGTCCGCAGCAAGATCCAGCACGTGGTCCTTTGAGGAATGCGACATCGTCTTGTTCGCGCCGGATGCGGCCGCCCGCGTGAGCTGGGCGAACGTATACGGTTCGACGCCAACTTCTGTCACTACGGTGGCCGGGTGAGACGCTGCCGAGCGAGTCCGCGCCTTGCGTACGGCTGTGGAGGAATCAATGGAATGGGTCAGTTAGTCTGTCACATTTACCACTGCTTAGTGGTTGAATGCGTACCAGAATTGTAGGAATGATGCGACTTGGAGGAGATTCCTGGTGGTGAGTGCGGAGCAAAGTAAAGCTCCGAAGAGTCGCCGTGCATGGATCCTGCCGGTGTCGCAGCATTCGTGTTTACCCGGTCGTCCTCGTCGTCGTGGTGCGGCTGCTCTGTTCTCGCGGCGCCTCTCTCGCGACCTGTTCTTCGCGGCATCATGTCCTTAATCGAGGCCTGCGGGTCGAACACACCTGTCGCAGCGCCTCCTTTCGTGAACGACCGCGCGCTCTCAAGCGTCGGCAGACTGTACCGCTCTTCCTCCTGGCTTCCAGATTTGGCGCGCGGAAGCGGCGTCGTGCGCTGCATGTTGAACGACTGGCGCCAGCCGCTGCCCGTGCTGGAGGACGAGCTAAAGTACGGCGGCGGGTACGTGTCCACGTCCGAGATGTCTCCGGACGAGGGCCGGCGCCGCGAAGACACCAGCATCACCCGCGACGCGCGGGCGGCGTCCTCATCGTCCATGCTTGGTTGCCGTCTGGATACAAAGCGCAAGTGAGCGCAGGGGGAATGCGGCGCACGGGGTTCACTGGATTTTTAGCCAATCAGCAGACGGCGTAGGACTCAGAGAGCATCGGAGTCAGTTCATCGTGTTATTGTGGATAGGGGTAAAGGAATGGAGTAATCTTTTCGAATCAATCTTGGGATCTGTATACGTGGAAGGATAAGGGGAAAGGTACCACCAATGTAATTTACCGTACGGTATACGTGAGACACGCGCAATTAAGCGGAAACTCAGAATCAGAACCCAGTGCTAACGCGAAGATATGGGGTCACTGGGTTCTCATTTGTGTTAGTAGGTTCCTTTAATTGCCCAGCGCTGGACGCATGTACCGGTGGAGGAAGATCTGGACATGGAAATTGTCCTAGTGGGTGATTGATGTGCATCTCTACGGAAGCATCCATCATCAATTATGGGGGGATTTCCTTGTACCACTTGTTGGGTACCTCCATCAGACAGGTCATTAAGTTCGTTTTGCTCATTTATGTACTTACCACCAGTCGGCGCCAAAAATAGCGCCAGAATGGGTTCCCTGTCCTAGTTTTTGGGGCGCGCGTTAAGTGAGCTTGCCACCTTATTCTAGGCCTCGTCTTCAGCTCTGCAGGAAGGAACGCGCGCAATATGGCGCACTCGAGTGCTCCCATGGGCGAGGCCACGGCCCAGGGATTCCCCGGTCCAGCAGCCCCGCAGGATATGCTGCGGGATCTGGCGCGTCAGAGCATGGCGCTGTGCTTCACGGATAAGCGCCGCATCTCCACGAGCCAGCGGATCAGCGGATTACGCGATATCCAGCGTCTCACGCAGCACATATCCTCGCAATTGGTGCTCGGAGGCGACGCCCACGTGTTAGAAGAGGACTCGATCCATGGTGATGACGACATGCGCATGGCATCGGCACGACTCGCGCCGCCGCGGGCGTACTTTTTGTTCCGCGAGAATGGGCGCATGCGTCTCCCACGCGTGGATTGGGGCGCTTTTCGTGGGTACTCGATGGCGTTCTGGATCAATGTGCAGTTTACTTCGACCGGATCGTCACCGCGTCGCCGTCGTAACAGCAGTAGTGGCACTGTACAGGGCGAAGGAACACCCGGAAAGGCCGGCAGTAGCGCCATATTCCATCTGTATCGATTCACGAATGCGTCCAACACACTCGGAGAGGAAGCGTGGCTGGAGTACGCCATCGACACGCGCGAAGGCGGCGCTGTCACTGGCGCAAGGAGTGTGATTCTGCATGTGCGAAGCTGCTCGCCGAACAACAGCGACCCGAAGAAGAACGTGAAGAGCGGCAGTGCTGCGATCGCGCATGCATCTGGTGCTGGTGGGGTGGGCAATCCATCCGAATGGAGGCATATTCAGCAACGCGTGGACATCGTTCCTGGCCAATGGCACCTGCTAGTGCTGTCTCATTCGCTGCATTATGTCAAGAAAAGCGAAGTCACGTGCTTTGTGGATGGAAAGCTGCAAGGTCGACAGGAGCTCGTGTACCCTTCAGGACTAGTTACTGCGTCAAAATGCTCGATTGGAGGTGGACAGTTCACATCAGCGAAGCTGGCAAGTGTCACTATGTACCATGATGAAGTGTCCAAGGATACGGTCGCCATGCTATACGCTCAAGGTCCAACTCTCTCGTCTTTTCATCGCACAAGCAGCTCTTGTCCAGCAGCAGCGCCGCCATTTGCAGGCTTCGAAGATACAACTGTAAACAGTCCACTGAGCATACCCTTTCTCGGCGACCTTGTGGCTGCTGTGGCGAAACTACAAATCGTGTTTTGCTTCACGGCGCATGATATGGCGAATGCTGAAGAGTACGATGACGTCGGAGTGGAGTGGTTGAGTGAAGGCACGCCCAGTGGGAATGGAAAGTGGACCACGATGGAGAGCACGGCAGCAAACTCCGCTGAGATTCAGCAGAGGCATGCAAAGCTAGACAAGCAAGTGCACAAAGTCAGTTTCATCGACGCCCATGCGGCGTGGTATCGGTCGTTCGGTGTCACTGCCTTGCCGTCGATCTTGCATTATATTCTCACAGCCTATGAAAAGATCTCTATGTCGGATACCAAGCCACCAAGTGATGTATCTGGAACAGTGAAGGCAGACGGCGATACTGCAGGAACTCTCGAGCGAATTGTCATCAACCTCTTCTGGATCCTGAAAGGATTGCTATTGAATAATCCGGTGAATCAGCAGCGCGTTTTGCAGCAATATGTGCTACACATGCTTGCACACGTGATGATTCAGCACACGACGTGTTTGTCGGTCATTTGGACCCCCCGAAGCATGCTCGCCTGTGTGGATGTTGTGCGGAGCTTGTTTTCAATGGTTCCTTCGCGCAAAAGCGGATTGCAGAGTATCAACCACCCGTTGCAGGAATCAATTTGGTCCACGAATCCGCTTTTTGCGTCTGGAATTCGTGCCTTTTTACTGGATTTTCGACTGTGGACGTCCACAAGCTACAAGACCCAGTCAATCTACACGCATCAACTCTATGGGTTGGTATGTGAATACCCGCGTGCGTTCAACGAGATGCAGATTGTTCCGAAGGTCCTCGAAATCCTACGAGTTTTCTACGCACCATCGTTGACAAGAAACACCGAACGTGAACAATCAAGCGGAAGCCAGAATTCAAAACACACTATGGAACAAGATCAGCACTGGAAGCAGCTATGCGTGCAAACACTAATGGACGTGATCGAGATTTGCATCACGAATCAAAGCGTGTTGGTGCATGAAGTATTGGAGCAAGAATTGCTAGATACCACATTTGCGCATTCCGTACATGCTCCCATTGCTACTCCTGGAACAGTGACAACTCAACTTGGCAGTGCAAACTCCTCATCGGTCCCACCCATATCATCGACCCCAGCTGCACCTCTTGCTTCTTCATCATCTTCGGACTCTCCATTACCAGCTCGACAAGGGGGCGTCTTTCGCGTCAACCTGGAAAACATTGTATGGAGCGACCAAACTCCTACAACAGTGAACCTTTCAGACAAGGACAAGGCTCCGCCAAGAAGTGTTCTTCCTGCAATTCAAGCTCGATTCTCTCTCGTACGCGATTTGCGGGCCATCCTGCGATATCTTGTCACGAGCGGCGATGCTGTGGTCTCGACGTCGATTCTTATCATGCTACGAAGACTTGCTGTATCGTTTCTGGACATGCGATTCGCATTGATCAGCTCAAATGTGGTTGACTGTCTTTTATATTTGATGCGACAGCCACCAAACTCAACGCAGTCAAACGCTGGATCGACACCTTCCGCTGGAGAAATCAAGAGTGAATCAACAAATGATGCGATGCGGATTCGAATGGCTTGTGTACCATTGTTCATCTACCTCCTCGACTGGCTTGAATCCGTCGAGGGACGAACTGTGTGGTGTGGCCTTGAGGAGCACTTGCGATTGATTTTGAATGGGGAGGGCTCTTTTTCTATTGGATTTTTGGAGCTGATGATGGAATTTTATTTTGACCCGACGTGGTGTCTGGGAGTCCAGCAGAGTATTATCATGAACGATCCGTCCAAGAAAGAATCATTTCTATTCCCGATATCCTCGGCATCTGCGTTATTGACAAGAAGTTTGTCCTTCCATGAAAGTGGAATTTTGGTTGCAACGGATGATGGACTTCTTTCTGCTGGGGCTCTTGGTGTAAACGGAGATGTCAATGGCTTAGGAGCAGGTGGGGCTGGTACTAGCAGCATTAATGGACTTCACGCATGGATCAAGATGGCTAGTCAATTTGTTGGAAAACGATTAGCTTTATCGTGGGAAAAGCGAGTTTCTGTCATCCAAAGGACAGCAATTCGGAACTTGACTCTTGCGTCGTCCACATCGCCCTTGCCACCGGCCAGCAAGCAAGAAGGCTCCGAACAAGAAGCGGTTTTAACCGTCGCCGAGCTGTTTGACGACGGTGTGAGTGGAATATTGAATCTTCCACTGCGAGGTATGCTGCCATTTTTACCCAGTTTATTGGGGAAGAGCAGTCCACATTTTCGTGAAAAAGTACTGATGGACATAAACGTCAAGCTCAAGACAGACGAAGAGCTTCAACAACAGTTACTACTTATGAAGCGAGGCTGGGCAGAATCGTTACTTGAGTTGTCACTCGCCTGCGCTCACTCTACAGAAGAAGATAATGCTAGCAATGAACAGGAAGAAACAGAGAACACGCAGCGAGGTCGCGCTTACAGCTTCGATGCCAAGCACACTGGTGAAGATCTCGTATTAGATACAGTTGTCTCGCTTCTGTGTACTGCTATGAGCAATGTGCGTGGGTGGAGATCATTCACGGATTTAATATCCGCACTCAAGATCATTCGGCTGAAGTATGACGCTATGGTTCGAGAGGGCACGTCATCTCCACCAACATTGCTGCCAGTCTTCATTGCTAACTCAGAACTCTACTGTCGAACTCTGGATTGGTTGTCACGCGTCGCTGGGATTGTTTTGCAGCGAATGTCGAGAACACGAACAATTCTGTCTCGCGTCTTGGCTGAAAACGTGCAAAAACTACTTTACTTAGTTTTGGAAACCTTGCTGGTATTGCCCTTGAAGGCCACTACGCGCAGTTTGCCAACGGCATCATCTGCGTCGTCGTTACAGAAAATGGGCTCAGGTTGTGTTCTGTCCGAAGCACAGCTTTTCCTGCTTAATGCTGTTCTGGATATGAACTCAAGGCTGATCGCAAGTACACACAAGCTGCATCGAATAGGTCTAGTGCCTGGCCTACAAATTCTACTTAGGTCGCTTCCATATGTACCATCTCAAGAGATGATGGAGCGAATTGTTGTCGTTCTCGTCGCAGCCTTTCAACAAGAAATGAGTTCTATTACTGGTATTCGAATCTACGAAACCGTGCCAACACGCGACATCTTCCTCAGTGCTCTTGTGTGTCTTCGTCGCTCATTACTAGTACAAGATGATGAATCCCTTCTTGGTTCTCTACGGGTGCTAACGCTTCGAATCAGCACGTCTGGTCTTTTCACAGAAGAACTTCAATCTGCCGGACTCACCGTACAATATCTGAGTGATGCGACTGAAGAGGACGCCGTCCTTGCTGTGTTGGATGCCTTGGCACTCGCGATTAACGAGGCGGAGATGCATGAGCGAGAAGAGGAAGCCGATCTTGTTCCGTATTTCCCGATTGCAAAGGAGTTGAGATATTTAAATCGACACCAAATGCAGCAGGATGGCGAAAATTCAAAGTTGCTGCATCAGACAAGCAGCAGCATGAGCGAGTCTGCCGGAGAGGGTTCAAGTGATACGAACGATGATGTTTTGTGGGCGGCGCTGGAAGTAGAAGAAAATCGCATGATGGAGACTGTTCGGAATGTCGCTGGCCGAGAAACTCAACGTATGACTGTCGGCAAAGATGCTGTTGCGGTTCAGAAGAAGGAATGGAGTACACGATTATGGGTGAAGCAAGAAATTACCTTTCGCTCGCAATTTCAGCATCATGCATTTGCTTTTGAGGACCCAGAGACATTGAAATTATTGCAAAACAGTTTGGTGTATCGGTTAGGGCGCTATGAAACCCCTCAACCTGGACGCGTTCGTCGCTCACTGGGTATCGATCTCGATTCTTTGTCCAAGAAACCTGGTGATGAACAGTCAAAGAGTGTTGATAACACACCTTCAAGAGGCCGTGAAACACGACGTCGACAGCTATCGTTATCCTTGGAGCTACTCCATGGGATCGAAGGTAGCGATACTCCACATGGTGCTGTAAATAATGAGGAAAGTGAATTATTGCTCGAAAGGGTTGGTCGTGTTGTCGCCGAGCAAAGAGGAGGTGAGATTCAAGATATCACGACTGACTGCGACCAAAGCGAGCGAAACCAAGCCACTGCGGGTGAAGATCAGAGACCTTCGACTGATAATTCAGAAGAGGGTGCCACAATGGAACAGTTAATCGAAGACCAAAACGCTATGACTGAAGAAGAAAAACGTGCCGACCGAGAAAATGCGACACGTGTCCCCCCATCAGCCATGTCTGCAATGTCTGCATCTCAGACCTCGTGGCATCTTGACATGGAACGGTATTACGAAAAAGGCCTGGATCCTGGAGAAGGAATTGCGATTTTTCCTAAAGATCAAATTCTTGCCACAGCGATCTGTCGGCGCGTCATTCCAGAAGGTATGGTGTATGGTGATCTTTATTTTTGCAATAAGTATCTGGTATTTGAGCCCCATCAATCTAAATCAATGGCTTTGGATCCTGCTGCTGGTCCCAGCACCGATGTTGGTACCAATGCGACAGATGAGGCCGCTCCAGGTTTGCATCGCTGCTGGCGCTGGAAATATCGCCATATTGCGGCGGTCTATCTCCGTCGCTACCGACTCCGTGATTCTGCTTTGGAAATCTTTCTGCGCGATGGTAGCAACCACTTCTTGGATTTCCCTCATGCTGTCAAACAACAGCGCAATGAGCTGGTACGTTTCTTGTACTCATTTCTTCCTCGGAATGTGCCGAAGCAATGGCCTGGTCGCGGCTTACCACTATTGGGACCAGTCACGAAAGCATGGCAGACTCGGCAAATCAGTAATTTTGAGTATTTGATGGCATTGAACACGTTTGCTGGTCGAAGCTTCAACGATTTGACCCAATACCCTGTTTTTCCCTGGGTGCTGAGCAATTATGAAAGTGAAACCTTGGATTTGAGTGATCCTCGCAATTTTCGGGACCTTTCCAAGCCAATGGGGGCACTAAATGCGACTCGCCTGGAGGAATACTGGGAGAGGTATCATTCATTCGACGACCCAGTGATCCCCAAGTTTCTCTATGGATCGCATTACTCTACGTGTGCAGGTGTGGTTTTGTTTTTTCTTTTCCGACTACAACCGTTTGCCGAGCTCCACAAGAAGATGCAGGGTAATGACTTCGACCTCCCAGATCGTTTGTTCTCATCCATCCAAGAGACATGGCGAATGTGCAACTCGCAGATGTCAGAGGTGAAAGAGCTGACTCCGGAGTTTTACTGCAATGCGAACTTCCTCAAGAATTTGAACCATTTTGCGTTGGGCAAGCGACACGATCAGCGAGTGGTGAATGATGTGCAGTTGCCACCATGGGCTAAAACGCCCGAAGAATTTGTCACCCTTCATCGTGCGGCACTTGAGAGCGAACTCGTATCTCAACATCTACACGAATGGGTGGACCTCATTTTTGGCTTCAAGCAGCGTGGTAAGGCTGCTCTGAAGGCGAACAATGTCTTTTATTACCTGACGTATTATGGCGTCGTGGATCTGGATCTCATTGAGGACCCATTTTTGAAAGAGTCCATGGAGTTGCAAATTGCTCATTTCGGACAGTGTCCAATGCAACTATTTGGTACCCCTCATCCGAAGCGAAATGCACCTATTCCTGTCAGACGAGCTCAGGTAGGTGCCGGCAGTATGACGAATATGTCATCTCCCGCATCAAACGCTTCAGCGGTAACGAGCCCTGGCCCAAATAGCGTCCCTTCTAGCTCAACTCCTACCAATAACAGCAATAGCGCTAACAACAATGCGAATGTGGCACGTCCACTGTCGCTTGCATTCCGAGACCCATCGCCGATAGCGCAAGAGAGAAGAAGGCAGTGGAGCCCAGCATTGGAAGTGAAGCCATTAGTCAAATCAACGATTCGGCTGATCAAAATATTCCCAGATCGATTTCTGAGCGTATCGGAATTGGGTGTCATCGAGATGCACCACTGGAAATTGGTGCCGAAGCCCCAGCAGTCGCCGCCACAGTCAGCGGCACCTGCAGCTCGACTGTCTGAAAGCGAATTACCTAGAAACCCACCGCAATACGTGGCAGATATTCAAGTTTCCGCACCGAAATTGGAAACCTCCAACAATGAATCATCAACGAAACGCCCTGTAGGTGTCGATCCTATTAAGACCGCGGATAGCGACTTGGAAAGCACGACAAATGGACCTAAAGTGTCACCAGCGACGAGTTCGTGGTTGCTTGAAGCAGTGCGAGATGACACACCATTCGATTTTGTCCCTCGAGTTCCAGTGTTCGAAGAGCCATTGAATCAAGTGGACTTGGACGCTCGTATTGCCCGCTCTCCGCTAGCAATATCATTGAATGGTCGCCTGTTAATATCGGGTGGTGCACGAAATGGAGCTCTTCATTTACGGCTACTGGACCTTGATAATGGCCATGTCATTGGTAAAGCGAGTGTGATCGGGCATGATGATGCCGTTACATGCTTCAGCGTTGATAAATGGTCTTATAATGCACCTCTAGGCAGCCAGGATGAAGAAGAGTTGCTGCTTTCTGGATCGAAAGATGGTTCTCTGGCTGTCTGGCGCCTCTCACATATGAAGCAAGACTTGCTTTTCCGTCTTCCGCGCGTGTCATCAAGTCCACTGCTCGTTTTACGGGGACACATGGGCGCCATTGTGGACTGCAAGGTTAGCACTTACCTGGGAGTTGCGGTTTCTTGCTCGAAATACCATGGTATCGTGCATTTCTTGCATGAAGATGGTCAAGTAGCGTTCACATTTGCGCCTGCCAAACCCAGTTCATCTTCAGTTATCATCAGAAGCTATTTGTCTCATGTGCGCGTGTCGGTCAAAGGATTTGTGCTAGCGGTCACCAGGAGTGTCATCGAACCAAGAATGACGACAATAGGTTCAGAAGCTGAGAAGCAAGAAACGGAAGTGATTTCTTGCACGTATCAGGTCTTCAACCTGAGCGGAGTGCTTGTACACGAGCAAGAGTTTGATGCCGGAGACGACATACTGGATGTTCAGCTGTCGGCTGAAGGCGATTTAGTTATTTGGACGCTATCGCCCGGTACCATTCGAATCTGCCGGATTGAAGAGTACGTTGCCGCAATCCATGCACATTGTGAATGATTTTATTTAACATTCTGTTTTGTTGTTTTTGTCACTAGTTTCGCCGTTGTGCAGGAGTATACACCTCCGCCCAATGTGCCGTCCCCGATGACAGCACTTTCGATTGGTCCGAAAGAAGCGGTGATTGTAATTGCTTCAGGACATGCTGATGGCACAGTGGTGCTACAATTACTCCCGGACGCTGATGGATCTGTATCCTTCCTCACGAGTGTACGACGCATGCTGGGCGTGAACGCAAGATTGAAAATGGTCCGAGGAACCGTGCAGCAGGCGCAAAATTTGGCCATGACCACGCTGGGAAGTGCCAAAGCAGTGACCAGTACTGCGCGCGACATTGCAGGCGAAGCACTTGGCGAAGCAAAATCCATGGTGCGTGGGCTGTTCAGCTATCTGCAGAAGCAAAATCAAGGGTAGAGTGGAGAAAACACGAAGTGCGTGATGCACAATGCGGTTGATAGCTCGCATTATTTATCAGGAATGACCAGTTTAAGGCTTGCGAGGGTTTCGCAATTTGCCTAACGAAGATATGAAAATATTGTTGTGTGAGCACTCGAGGATTATAAACGCAACAGAAGCCCATTGAGTTCTCACCGATAAGACGTCGAGCAGCACGGGGAAGCGCAGGTGAGAAACCTGTGACGACGTCGCTTGGCGGAGGAACATGGTATTCGAACGACTGCGACACGCAGATAAACGCCACGATATTCAAGAACACGAGGAGCGCCATGATGTAGAAGATGTACTCCAGATTGCCATCATTCAGGTCGCTCGTGACCCAGAAGGAGAAAATGCTGTTGAGTGCACCCGCAACAATGTACCCGAGCGTCGTGGTCAACAGATTCAGTGCTTGGCAGACGCTTCGCATGGACTCCGGCACTTCCGAATAGAAGAGGTCGTAGGCTGCATGGCAAACAAAGAGTTAGCGCAAAGCAATCTCTAGCTCATGGACTGCAGCAAAGGATAACGTACAAGAAATGCTGGTGAGGATCTCGCTGATTCCGATCAGCACATACTGCGGGGTTTGCCACCAGACGCTGATCGCAGACATGGGCAGCGCTTCAGCCGCATCAGCACAATTCGAGATCAAGCCATCGCCCAGAAGCGTTTCTTTCTTGCGAATCTGCTCCAGCCACCCAGCCACGAGCATCGACAGCAACGAGAAGACGAGCCCCGTGCCGATCTTGCGCAGAAGCGTGGGCTCAATGCCGACGGCACGCATCATGGGGTACACGCACTTATCAAAGATGGGGATGAACACGAGGATGACGCCCGTGTCGAGGATGTTGAGCATGGCCGAGGAGATCAGTGTGGGCTGCGCTGCCATGGGGTCCACGCGCAGATCCATCTGACAGCCCTGCAGCACGAAGTTGGAGCCCTGCTGACCGTACACGGCCCAGAAGATGATGATGATGCTCAAGTACGGCGACAGGCGGATCACTTGCGAAACATCCTTGACCTCAGCCGCCGTGAACGACCCGCCCTTGGCACGCGTGGCGAAGCGCAGCCAGTCGGTCGAGTTGCCGGAGAAGATGAGCACGATGGTGCCGTACAAGACTGCAAACGCGCCCGAGAGAGCGAAGGCCATGTGCCAGAACGTGTCGTCCACAAAGTACGAGACGGTCGTCAGGAGAATGCCTGGCAGAAACGCGAGACCGCCACTGAGCACAAGTTTGCCGCGGAACGAGTGCGTTCCAGCTTCGCCCAGAATCGCGAAGAACGTGCTCAGCGCGCTTCCCTTGGGCGGCAGGCGACGGTAGCGGCTCTTGCCGCCGTAGAACACGAGAAACGCGAGCACGAACACCGCCGACGGGATCAGGAACGACGCGAAGAAGCCGTAGTCCTGCGAGATGTAAGGCGGGATGCCGTTCACAGCCAGATTCGTGAGCACGCCGTAGCTGAAGGTCGCGCCGATATTGATCGCCCAATAGAACCAGTTGAAGAAGCTGTCCTTCTCGGCGCGCTGCTCCGGGATCTCGATGTTGAACTGGTCGGCGCCCAGCACCACGACGTTGGGCTTGATTCCGCCAGCGCCGAACGCGACGCCACCGAAGAGTCCGAGCATGAACAGCGGCATGGACGACACGCTCGGCAGCGACGCGATCACACACAGCGCCAGGCCGGACAGATACAGCAGGCAGAAGCACACGATGCTGCAAGACAAGGCTGTCAGTTAGGGCGTCATTGCATCAAGACAGACGGCAACACGTACGTTTTGAAGCGGCCGAGGTATTTGTCGGCCACGTAGGCGCCAATGAGCGGCGTGAGGTACGACAGCGACGTGAACGCATTGTTGAGCTCGGTCGCCAGCACGCTGTTGATGCCCAGGTTCTTGCGGAAGAAGATCGGCAGCGAGCCCGTGAGGCCGTAGTACGCCAGGCGCTCGCAGAACTGAGACGCAAGACACAAGACATGAGCCTACTGTACCAGCTCAGCAGGGACAGTCAGAGCGAACGCACCTCCGTGACGAGAATGAACGAGCAGACGTTGAGGATGATGGACTTGTGGGGCTTGACGGTGTCCACGGCGGAGCGCGTGACGGGCAGCAGGCTGATGGTCTCGCCTTCGTTCTTGGCCAGCGCGTTGCTCTTGGCCATGGCTTCTTCTGGGGACGAGGCGCTGGGGGCGGTCTCTTCAGGGGGTTGCTGCTCTTCTGTTGGCTGCTGCGCTGCGTCCGCCGTCAGCTGCCGCTCGTTCTCACCGGGAGGTTGGATCTCGAGTGAGTCCATGCCGGAGGAATGATGCGTGTCATCACCCCGTCCGTGCAACGCAGAAGAGCCTGCATTAGGGTCCGGAAATGAGGAAAAGACGTTAAATCAGTTCAGTTCAGCCTACTTTAGTGTGCGCAACTTCAATTTAAAATGTTTCGAGCATGCTGATTGGCTGAACACCTAATGACGCAGCCGATCGAAGACGAAAAGGTGGCTAAGCCCGCGTTTTACGAAACAAGGTGCGCCTGGTTTTAACTGCATGAAATGTAGGTGTGAAAAATGTATCAACAGTTATGAACGGTTGCAAATAACGTCAGGTGGTCCACGTAATCTGCGACGCAGTGAACGTATCCATGCACAGTAACATTATTCTTATCAATTGTGAAAGGGTATTGATAAATACAAGAATATGTCTAAGCTGAAAGCCTTAAAAAATGGCACTAATTCCAGAGGATATTAGTTGATACAGGAAGGTTTCGGTAAACAAAGCGGGCATATGTCGTTTCGTAAACAAATCAATGATAACTGTGTGACGATGACGAAGAGCTCACTTCCGCTCCAGCCCCAGAGACCAGAGACCCAGAGAGAGCCATGGCCGAGTGGAAGACCTACGAGCACCACTTCGTGCAGGTGCAGGACGACGTGCAGCTGCACTACGTGGACGTCGGCCCTCGCGACGCCACGCCGCTGGTGCTGGTGCACGGCTGGCCCGACATTTGGTTCGGATGGCGCGTAAGTCTCTGCGTCTTGCACCGTGAGCTGGTGATGATGCTGACTCTTCTTCTGTCTGCAGCACCAGATCGGCGCGCTGTCCAAGAAGTACCGCGTGATCGCGCCGGATCTCCGCGGCTTTGGGCGCAGCTCGTGCCCCAAGGAGCGCTCTGGCTACGGCAGCAAGCAGATCACGTCGGACCTGGCGCATCTGCTGGACGCACTCAACCTGCCGCGCGCCGTGTTCATCGGCCATGACTGGGGCGGTGCCATCGTCTACCGCATGTGCCTGTACCATCCGGACCGCGTGCAGGCCGTGTGCGGCGTCGTGACGCCCTACATGCCGCCGCGCGACGACCTGCTGGACCTGGACGGATACATCGCGCTCGTGCCGCAGTTCTCGTACATGAAGCTGCTGGCCGACTCGACCAACACGGCCAAGATCCTCGAATCGTCGCCCCGCCGGCTCTTCTCCGCCATCTACCGCCACCACCGCGAGCTGGACAAGACGCAGTTCCTGGCCGACATCTTCCGCGGCGTGCCGGACTCGGCCGATCCCAACTACTCGACGCCGTCGTCGCTGCTGACGGAGGAGGAGCTGGACTACTACGTGGCCGAGTACACGGCCAGCGGCTTCGAGGCCTGCTGCAACTACTACGGCGTGCGGCCCGTGGACTTTGAGTCCGAGCGCCATCTGCCGCGTATCATCAAGAACCCGGCGCTGTACATCGGCGCAGCGGAGGACCACATCCTCAAGCCTGCGCTGGCGGCCCACATGCCCATGCTCATGCCGAAGCTCGAGATGAAGATCGTGGACGACGCCGGCCACTGGATCCTCTGGGAGAAGAGTGAAGAGGTGACTGCGTTACTGCTGGAATGGCTGCCCAAGGTCACGACGCAGGCTCCGTAGGTGGTAAATACAAGTTCATTTCAATTCCTTTACTAGTTACATTAAGCTGAATGGTGCGACTGCAGCAGGCGGTCTTCCGCATGGCTCGCCGACGCAGACGTGAGCGACTGGGTGGCCCAGCTGTCCAGCAGACAGATCGACTCCTTGGGCGTGGTCGCCAGGGGCTCTCGCCAGTCGCTGTGGATGAGCCACTCGTCCGAGTAGCTGAGTGAGAGACGCAGCTGCTTGACCGAGTTCGCCGCTCTCTGCCTTCTGGACATGGGCTCTGGTCTCTGCTGGGGCAGCGGATGCACCATGGCCTTCTCCATCTCCTCGTCCTCATCGGTCGCCAGCATGGGCGGGTTCTCGTAGTCCTCCTCGAAGCGGTCCATCAAGAACGTTGTCTGCCCAGAGATGTGCTTGGGCACGAACGTCCCGCCGCCGATCGTGAACACGCAGTAGCCCACGCGTCGCACGCAGGCCACGCAGATGCGTCTCCGGTCGATGAAGCCCAGCGTCTTCTCCACGTCCTCGACGCTCGAGCACTTGCGACACGTATAGTGGCCGCACAGCGAGCAGAAGTGCTTCTTGCGCAGCAGATTGAACGGCACGCAGCACGACTTGCATGCCTTGGTGTACTCCCAGATCGACACGCTGGACGGCGGCGCGATGATCGGGTACGACCCGAAGCGGCGACGCAGCACCACGGCCTCCAGCTTGCACACGGTGCCGGCCATGTCGCGCAGGATCTGCACGGCCTGGCTCGAGACCTTGGCCTTGCTCTTGCTCGGCCTGCGGTGCGTGGCGTAGAAGAAGAGTCGCGTGAACTGCTCCTCCGAGTCCTCCTGGATGACGTAGCCGGCCAGAATGCCCTTGAGCTCGAGCGCCGAAGCCGTCGAAGCAGACTCCGCCGGGCCGGCTCTGGAAGCAGCGAGGCCCATCTCCGAGTCCTCTAGAAAGTTGGCCAGGCTCTGGTCGTTCGCCTGGTCCTCCTGCTGCTCGTCGTCGTCCTCGTCCAGCGTCTGCAGCACACGCGTGACTGACTTGGCGTCCACCTTCTCCTCCAGATAGTCCACGAACGACAGGTTCTGCTGCTTCCAGACCAGGCGGTGCTTGCGCAGCAGCGAGACCGTGTTGAGCGCCAGCTTGGCCGTGCGCACCGACTTGGTGCCCCCGCCAGTGCTGGCAGTCGAGTGGCGACTGCCGCGGCGCCGCACGCAGAGCCTGGAGCCGTTGGCCGAGCGCCGGTTGGCCTGCGCCGTGCAGTCCATGGTCTTGACGTTCAGGCCGAAGACGTACTGGTCGCCGAAGAGCGCGACCATGGCGCGGTGGAACTCGGTCGAGTGGTCCGTCGAGAGCACGCTCATGATCTCGCGCAGGCTGCAGCACAGGTTGATCTTGGCCACGACGCTGTACTGGTCGCTGCGCTTGGTCTTGTAGTCGAAGACCTGGCAGTTGGGCGAGCCGGCGCTGCGCCGCTTCCACTTGCCCACCATGGCCTGGCGCTTGGACACGCTCTCGAGCTTGCGTCGGGCCTTGCGCGCCATGTCCAGCAGCGTCGCGTCGTCTATCGCGGCTAAAGTGGAGCACACGTCGCGGAAGACGCCGTGCTCCAGCAGCGGAGCGGCCGCGGCGCTTGAGGGCTCCGCGATGAACGAGCACGAGCGGCGCTTGGACGAAGTCGAAGAGGAGGACGACGCGAACGACGGCAGCGATCCGGCAAAGGACACGCCGGCCTTGTGACTGACGCCGCTGGCGCTGGCGCCACTGGCGGCCACGACCGAGACGCGGCGCATGGATGCGCGCGAGATGGAGCTGCGCTGCCGCAGACGCTGCTGGCTGCTGCTGCGTCGACTGCTGTAGGAGCTCGTGCTGCTGCCGGCGCTGCTGGCAAAGCGGCGCTTGAGCGACATGGCGCGGCCCAGAAGCGTCGAATCCGACGGCTCGAGCCACTGCCGGCGTGAGCGCTTGTCTGTGTCCCCCATGGGCTCAAGAGTCGAGTCCTGCTGATGCTGATGGACAGGAGCGCCCATGTAAGTGCTCTGAGGCGTCTGCGCTTGTGGGGCGAGGCGGAAGGCGTCAGGAGCCGGATCGACCGCGTTGGAAAGCGCGTCTCTCGCTCTCTCTCGCTGGAGTCAGCGCAGGGCGATTACCGGCCTCTGGAGGCTCTGCATGCAGCCGCAAGAGGCGAAACCGATTGTTCCATCCACGCTTTCTTTCTGCGCTTCTTCGCGCCGACTTCCCAAGCGCCGCGCGATTGGATTCTTTCTTTCCATGGATGTGGATTTCAACCAATCACAGACGAGTTAAACCGTTTTTCAGCCAATCAGAGGACGCCAATCTTGATTTCAGCTTGTAAAACGAGCCTTTTCGTCAATCCGAGGCACGCGAGCGTTCTTTCCAGCCAGGTGGGCGCCGGGTGCCGCTGAGCAATCGCCTCTCACTCACGCAAGCCATAAGGCCGCGGCCGCTTGCTGGTGATGGACGCGTCTTTCCATAGATCCCTCGGCCTGCTCTAACGAAGACCCCCTTGAGCAGAGTGATCGTCAAAGCAGGAGTGACGGTTTCGAATGGCTGCTGAACTCATTTTGGCTTCAGAATGAATGAACCTCAACCCAATGGCGTTCACCACACAAGCGCACTGGGCTGAAGCACTTAAACGGCCAATTAAAACAATGAAGAAACAACTCCTCCCGGTCTCTGGACCGAAGCCGCTGACCCCATGGATGGCGGTGCCAAGTGCGACTGAGCTCTGTCTGATATTGTCGAGACGTAGAGCTATGGAGTGGGACGGATATTCACGTTTACTTACTGTACGACAGCCCCTCCATGGATGGCTAGGCTGTCTCCCTATGGCTTCGTAATGCAGAGAAACGGAAAAGCTCTGGACTCAACTTGCCGTCTCTGGAGGATTACGATACACGCATTCTCCTGCTCAGCCCAGCACATGGCTGCGATGGCAGTTGGCGATTGCGAACGCAATGCCTACTGTACAGTATAATATGCCAGCAGGGCTCGGGGCTGTTTACACCAAACAGCAGATTGGTGCTCGTGATCTGTCGCTTTGTATGGACAGACTCTACGCTCCGTAGCCAGAGCTTCAAGAATCGCGTCCTTCAGCTGTGCTAGGGACCGAACGAGCCCTAGACGAAGACCCTTCCTGGCCACGACGTATTGGACGAACGAACGGCAGCCGTTGAGTTCCGAATCGACCAGCAAAAGGATCCGCACCGGAGGAATGGTCAGGATGGACCAATTGCTCTCAGACATTAGCTACAGACGCAGCCCAGTGGGCAGAGCTTGGCAGGAAGCAGGACTCGTCACAGATGCCGCTTGGAAGTAATTCGCCTCGTTTTGAGAGGCCAGAGCTGTCTTGTCTTCGCCACGAAGGGCCAGTCCCGCTGCTTATGCATCCAGTGATTGCAAAGGTGGCATGTGCGGCAGGTCCTAGTTTAGTAGAACGTCTACCCAAAATAACACATCTACTAGTAGTCCTACTTAACTAACTAGCATTTCTTGTGGCTTGAATCCAGCAATTGAGCAGTCTATTGACATGTACTAGTCGTTTTAGCTACTATCTGAGGGTGTTTAATAGATGCATGGTCCTTTCTCTACCACCGTTTACCTTGTGGATCGTTCCAGTGTCCTCTTTATCTCGAGGCCAGAGTCTGACTTCAGCAACAAAATGGGCCCAGAGTCAAGACATGGCCCTTTCAAATCACTCGGATACTGTATACCTCATCATCAAACAACCCCACAACGGCAGAGACGACAGGTTTTCAGCCAATCACGAGGCCGACACCCCTTCGCCAAGTCACATGACAACCGAACAGTGTCAGTACCCAATTGTCCACGAACGTGACAATGAGACGCACGGGAGCAGGCCGCCGCTCGGAGGATACCCAGCCTCGCGTCTGCAGTCGATGCAATCGCCCTGTAGCCCAAGTCACGCCGGCCAAGCGGTCACCAGCGAGATCGTTGGCTTCCACCGCCGCTGCTGCCAAGGCGGGCATCCGACCAGGCTCCAATACGCTCTTCTTCCGCGCCGAAGACGAAGCGAGTGACGACGACTCGGCGAAATCGCTCTGCTTGTGCGAGCAGGAGGCCGTGGGCGATGAGGCCTACCTCATGGGCTTGGCGCTTGCCGCCGTGCAGCAAGTGGCCAAGATGTCGACGATGATCCTGGACCCAGAGACCTGGACTGTGCGCTACTCCACTGCCGAGGAGCAGCTGGTAGAGCACCGCTCACCCAACGACTACAGCGTGGTCGCGCGGCTGCGAGTGGCCTGCAGCGTAGACGAAATCTTGCAGGTGATCGGCAGCAGGCACACGGAGGATTTCAACGCCTCGATGCTGGCGTTGTACGAGGACTCGTTCGCGTACGGCGTGAATCTGCGTTCGATTTCCACGGGAGCGTCCGAGGCCCATTTAAGCATCAAAACGGCGTCGTTTAAGATGCAAGCGCCCTTCTTGTTCTCGCAATCACGGTCGGCTCTGTTCCTGGATTACGTAGAGTTCGATCCGGTCACACGCACTGCACGTCGAATGCTGCAATCGCTCAAGCATAAGAGCGACGAGCCCATGCCCACGAGCAGCAGCGTCGTGAATCCAGAGCGCGGCGACTCACTTGCAGGCTTCATCTACGAGGAAGATCCGTACAACAAGCACACGGACATCTTCGTCTACGCCACGCAGTACATCCGCGATCCGACGCAGAGCAGCAAATCGGTCATGCAGGACGCCGAGAACGAGTACCGATCGCTGCCGAAGCTCATGCGCAAACTGGAGAGAATCGTCATGCGTCGACGTCTCGGTCGTCAGCCAGTCTCGTACCCCGACGAGAGCGAGAGCAAAAGTGAACAGTGCCACATCTGCAGCAATGCGTTCAAGCTGCTGGTGCGACCAAAGCAGTTCTGCCACCTCTGCAGCCACTGGGTCTGCCGAACCTGCGCCAGCAAGCACGACGTGGAGCAGCGGATCGGACTCACAGAGAGACTCTACGTCTGCATCGCGTGCGTGGCCAGAGTCACGCAGCAAACCTTCTCCTCCACGCGTAGCAGCTGTGATCGTGAGAGCCTCATCGAAGTGCGAAGACCACTCGTATCGCTCACATGAGCGCCAATTCCAATGTTAGCCCCATAGAACTCCTTTCCCCTTGCTGAAAGACACGCCACTATATATTGATACCCAAAGAACACTTTCACCTGATCACACGACTGCGTAGTACTTTCGGATGGCGAATGACAGGCCTTCCAGGAAGTCGCGTGTGCTGGCCTTCGCTTCGAAGAACCGAGTTCGCCAGTGCATTTCCAGCTCCTTGCTCAGCTCTCGCATGGCCTACGTCCACGAATCAATCACGCGCATGAGAACCAGCGCCGCAGTTTGTCTCAGTGCTTCCCATACCTGCGGGTCGTGGTTGTAGTTGTTGTCGCAAGCCTGCATCTCTTTCGCGCAAATGTCGCGACAGAGGCTGAACCACTCGAGGACCGTGGGCGCGCTGACCTCGACCCACTCGGCGGCGACGGTCACGGACGTGCGAGAGCTCCAGAGCAGCAGCAGCAGCACGCAGTCCGATATGGCCATCTTGCTGTCCGAGAATATCGAGCCCGTGCGCACGGACCGCTCGAGCGCGCAGCCCTTGCGTGAGCAGCGCCAGCGATGCGACCGGATGTGCAGCTTCATGTCGCGGTCGCACTTGGGGCAGCGCATTTGCGCGCACAGCAGGCCGGCCTGCTGGCACCAGCGCACGCAGTCGTCGTCCGCGGAGGTGGCGCGCATCACACTCTTGAACGAGAAGAGCGGAGACCTGGACAGCGCGTAGGAAGACGAGGCGAAGGAGGTTGACGACGCTCGCGGCTCCATGCTGATAATCAATTGTGGTGACTGTTGGGTTGTGTTCCTGTGCGTCATAGACAGGGCGAGAGTTAACAAGTGGGTGAGTGGGGTCTCTCACTGTTAGGAGTTAAAAACATGCGGTCAGTCTCGTCACTCGAAGAAGGTTCGAGTAAGATGCAGCAGCGACGCTTGGTGCTGCGAGGCGTCCAGCACGGCGGAAGATGGAAAGCGCTGACTTACATGAGAGTGGCGATGAGCTCTGGAGTCTTCCCGGTGTCGTCTTTCTTCTTTGGGGAAATAAAAAAAATGCCCCTATTTTAGCCGTAAATAAAAATTCTGCCCCTTTTGTAATATTTCTATGTAAATTACAGAGAGGGGTCGTAAGTTACGAGAAATGGGAAAGTTATACGCCTGGGAATGTTCTCGTCA